>JASDQU010236925.1:13567-26423 GCA_032191745.1 Picea mariana
CCTGGGAATAATATTTTAATATTATTCCAAAAGATATGTGCATCATATGTTTTTATCCTAAGTCCTTTTGGAAGGACATGTGAATTTCCAAGTGGTGGGAGGAACCTGTGCTGGTGGAATGCATGCAGTTCCATGGGTGACAAGTGTCAACCCTAGTGCATGCGAATAAAACAGCCAGGGTGAGCCGTGAGAAGGTCGGATTCCCATTCCACCAGATTGTCTAAATGCGTACGGAGCTCTGAGCAGTATGACTAACCCGACTCCTGTAGAGAACCTTCGGGAGACCCTGTGACTAGAATGTCTATGTCTGATTTTGATAAATCCCATGCGTGTAACCCCAGCTTACGAGAAGCCTGTGTTGAATTTGGGAAAGAGTCTTGGCTTGTTCGGGAAAGATGAGCGAGCCTATGCGAACATTCCCTGTTCCGAAGCCGTGACTGTGAAGCCATCATNTTTCCCGTGGAATTGTTGAGACTATGCAGTACTGGACTGCGTGAGGCTTGTTGGCATGTGAGCGACTCACTCTAGGTGAGAGAGTGCACAGGGGAAGGAGAGAACTCCTGGAAGGAACCCTATAGTTACCATAGAGCCGGAGATTTCCGGTCCGGTCTGTTCCTGTAACCCAAGGTAAGGGAGATTGGCAGCCGAAGGACTGTCCAGGTGACAGAGAAAGTGCATTCTCCTGGAGTGGAACAAGAATGTGGGGAATGAGGGTCTGTGGGCAGTGAGCATGGGAGATTCTTGGGGGAGCCTTCCGTACTTATGGTTGTGTGTGATTGTTTTCCCTGTAACCTTAGCTTGAGCCTAGATTCCTTGCGTTGGGGTGGAGCTTAGTCCCAACTCGGGGGTGACCCACTGCTGAGTTGATGAGCAGTGCGGTCTAAGGCTGGGAGATTCGTGGAAGGCCTGCATTTGGTTGGTGGAAGCTACCATTGATAAATATAAGTATCTGATTATGTTTTATCACATTTTATCATGTCTCCACTGTAAATGTTATCATGTTTTCCACTGTGTATACGAATTAATATGGAATGCTATGGATTGTTTAATGATAGCAGTAAACATATGTTTTACTCTGAGTTAAATGTGTTTATTCATTTAAATGCATTGGATATATGATATCGGTATGAGATTTGTACAAATGGTGTGTACAAATGGGTATCAGAGTACGAATAAGCCCAGAGTTCTGAAATGGGTGTGCTACAAATTGGTATCAGAGCGTGAATAAGCCCAGAGTTCCGAAATGGGTGTGCTACACCGACCGTTGTTCCTTTACATACTTGGCCAATTTTATGGCCGCAGTTTCCGGGTTGGCACTTTCAAACTCTACTGCTTCTTGTTCTATGATATGCACTTTGCAGTCAAAAGTTCGGTGATCTACAATTTCACCACGGACTCCTCGAACTCGCAATATGTCTCAAAGTACTTTGCATCCTTCCTAATATACATTAATTATGGTCTTACTTGTGACAACTAAACACAGTGGTACGAAACAATTAGCACTTGCACCTTCGCCATATACAAACACATTGGTGGGTTCACAAAATCTCCAATTCCTGGTCATTGTCTCATGTTACGCCCATCATCGTAATTCTTTCCAAATATGTGACAACTAAACAAAATGGTACAAAACAATTAGCACTTGCAGCTCTGCCATATACAAACGCATTGTCAGGTTCACAAAATCTCCAATTCTTGGTCATTGTCTCATGTTACGCCCATCATCGTACTTCTTTCCAAATATGCAACAACAAATGCATAATACTAAAACGCCATCATGCAACAACCATAAAGATCATCATTAATAAGAAATTGTCTCACAGACTAACCATCCCTACATAACTTGTCTAGGAACATGCAAAGAAGATCTTCCCAGGTAATGGCAGAGCTACTACAAATTTCAATATATTAGAAAAAACAAGTTCGGGTCAGCATTTCCCTATTCCATACTTGGACACTTTTTTGATTGCGGGTTCCTGAATTAATGGCCTCAGAATTTTTTTTTGAATCTTTTGTGACTTGCAAATAGTGCCTGGAGTTCTGCGATATACAATTTGTCTACTGGAATGCCCCATCACAAGCCCAACTGTCTGTTGCTTTTTTTTTATTTCTATTGCTTATGGATTTTAATGTAATTTGTGAACCGTTCCTAGAGTCATAGATTGGCATATGCTTATCTTTATCTATATCTACATACCATGAGCTCGATCGACCTCTGTCCCTTTCATTACTTAGCCAAGTATCTGACCACCGAGTCCCGGGTTTGTGGTATCCAACACTTTTGTCCCCTGTTCCGTCAGATACATCTTGCACCCAAAGAACTAGGATTTTCAATTTATGCTTTTACTAGTAATAACTCACCAGGGGTTCGAAAAGATTGGCATTAATAAATGAATAGTAGATGTTCTACTGTGAGATACTTAGCCCTTTTTCCCTTTTCTTCTTCCCCTCTATTATCGCTTTCTAGTAATATACTTAGTCGCCTTTCTATGATCACGGGTTCTAGCATTGGTGGGCTGACATATCTTCATCTCCATCAATATCCTCATATGACGAATCCGACCGACCGTTGTTCCTTTCCATACTTATCCACTTTTATGGTCGTAGTTTTCGGGTTGGCGCTTTCGAACTCTACTGTTTCTTGTTCCGTGATACACATATTGCACTCAAAACTTTCGTAATCTACAATTCCACCACGTACTCCTTGAAGTCGCGATATTCACTCTACCAATCGTCACAAATTTTTCAAATATTTGTTGCTCCCTTCCATCTCCACTGACTTTGTGTCCTTCCTAATATACATTAATATGGTCTTTCTAGTGACAACTGAACACACTAGTACCAAAAAATTGGCACCCGGACATCCACCATATACAAATTGTCTGTCGGCCCGTTGTTCCTTTCCATACATATCCAATTTTATGGTCAAGGTTGTCGGGTTGGCGCTTTCGAACTCTGCTACTTCTTGTTCCATGATATACATATTGCACTCAAAACTTCTGTGATATATGATTCCACCTCCGACTCCTGGAACTCACAATCTTCACTCTACCAAGCCTCACAAATGTTTCAAAGTATATTTCGCTTCCTTCCATCCCCACTGACTTCGCGTCCTTCCTAATATACATTAATTATGGTCTTACTAGTGACAACTGAACACACTAGTATGAAAAAATTGACACTCGGATGTCCACCATATACAAATTGATTGTCGGACTCTGACATCGTCCCCTCTTCTGTGTTACAGATTATGCATTCAAATGTTGTGAGCGATACAATTTGACCATCAGGGCCTCACGTCTTATGGGGATACCTTGTCACCATATTTCATATCCTCGTGTTAGCGGGTTCACGAAATCTCCAATTCCTAGACACTGTTTCCTGTTCTAGCCATCCTCGTACTTCTTTCTAAATATGAAACACCAAAGGTTTAATACTAAAATGCTATCATGCAACAACCGTAAATATTGTCATTAATATGAAAAAGTATCGAGGTTTAGCCATCCCTACAGAACTTGTCTAGAAACATGCAAATAAGATATTCCATTACAAATTTCAATATATTAGCAAAAACAAGTCTGGCCCAGTGTTTCCCTATTCAATACTTGGACACTTTTTCGATTTTGGGTTCCCGGATTATGGCCTCAAAATTGTGTTTCGAATCTCCTGTGACTTGCAAACAGTGACCGAAGTTCCGTGATATACCATTTGTCCACTTGAATGCCCCGTCATGATCCCAGTCATCTGACATTAGTTTCAATACTTAGCCCCAGGTTAGATATATCTTCATGGCATTGTACATGTGTTGTGTATCGAGTCTGCCCTGCCCTTTCCCTGTTTCATACTTACACATTTTTTGATTGCGGGTTGCCGGACTGGCGGGCTCAACATTGTGTTTCCAATGTTCCACGACTAGCAAATAGTACCTGCAATTCCAGAATATAAAATTTGTCTATAGGAATGCTTCATCATGCCCTCTTTCATGTTACATGTTCTATGTTCAACACTCCCAATAAATAAAATTTGACCCTTAGTGAAAACAAGTCTGGCCCAATGTTTCCCTATTCAATACTTGGACACTTTTTCAATTGTCGGTTCCGGGATTGACAGCCTCAAAATTGTGTTTCGAATTTCCCACGACTTGCAAATAGTGCCCGTAATTCTGCTATATACAATTTTACGCTGGAATTCCTCGTCATGAACCCACCTATTTGTCGTTTGTTTCAATACTTAGCCCCAAGTTGGTTGTATATCCATTTCATTGTACATGTGATGTGTATCGAGTCTTCTGTTCCCTTTTCCTATTTCATACTTAGAAATTTTTTCCATTGCGCATTGTCGGATTGGCGGGCTCAAGATTGTGTTTCCAATGTTCCACGACTAGCAAACAGTACCCACAATTTCGCGATATACAATATGTGTGCAGGAATGCATCACCATGCCCTCTTCCATGTTACATGAAAGCCCCGTCACGAACATAGTCGTCCACTATTCATTTCAATACTTAGCCACAGGTTGATTGTATCTCCATTGCATTGTATATGTGTTGTGTATCGAGTCTGCCCTACCCTACCCTTCTCCTGTTTCATACTTAGACATTTTTTCCATTGCAGGCTTCTAGACTGGCGGGCTTAGGATTGTGTTTTCAATGGTCCACGACTAGCAAACAGTGCCCGCAATTTCGTGATATACAATTTGTGCACAAGAATGCATCACCATGCCCTCTTCCATGTTACATGTTCTGCGGTCAACACTCCCGAGAAATACAATTTGACCCTGGACCCCCCACTTCTGCTGGTTGTATCTTGTAGCCCTATTACGAAGCGTCGTTTAACTTCTTTCGATAATTATCCATTCCTTAATTGTTGTTCCGTGTCACCACCACCTTCCCACTCTCTGAAAATGCAATTTGCAAGATTTAATGAACCTTAAACATCTCATTAATGAGAAAAAGAATCTGACATACAAATTGACCGCCAGACTCCCATATCATCCCCTCTTCCGTGGTACACATTTTTCATTCACGGAGTTCTGCGATATACAATTTGACCTTCGGGAAGTCATGTCTCTTGGAGAACCATTGTCACCCTAATTCTGAAGCATGTCTGATGGCTTTCCATATTTTCCAATTTCATGGAATCTCTTTCACAGCTCCTTGGGTTGGTGGGTTCATGAAATCTCCACTTATTAGCCATTGTTTACTGTACCTAACCAAGGTTCAATGGGATATATATTACAATTTTCAATATATTGTCTAAAATGAATCCGCCCAGTCGTTTCTCTATTCCATACTTGCGCCAATTTTTCGATTGTGGGTTCCAGGATTGGCCGCTCACGTTTGCACCTCCATTGTTCTGTGTCTTGCAAACATTACCCGAACTTCTGTGATTTTCAAATAGACATCTAGACTATCCTATCATTCCCTCTATGATACATACAATTTGACCCTCTCACCCTCACCTCCAATGGTTTTCCCTTGTAACCCTATTATGAAGCACGCCCAACCGCTTTCAATAATTAGACACTCCTTGATTACTCTTTCCCATCCCCGCAACCTTCGTACTTCTTTATTAATATGAAATTAGTAACCTTTCATGCCAAGAGCTCAACATACAGGAACTGTCAACATTTTTATTAATGAGTGAAATGCTCAAGGAGATCTCCCATTAATACGCATTAAACCAATATCTGCATAGATTTATATTGTCCCTTCTGATTTTTCATCTCAAACATGGGTCGTCACATTAGCCCGTTCAGGAAATCTCCAATGCTTAATTGCTCATTTTCGTATCCGCCATGTTCACACTTCTATGCATGCAATTACTGGTCTTTAATGCTTACATCACATCATGAAACAACTGTCAAAATTTTCATTAATGAGCGAGAGTCTCGAGGAAATCTCCCATTCACAAGCATTGGACCAAGATTTGAGCAGTGTTATATTATCCCTTCCAACTTTTCATTTCAAACATCGTTTGGAGCAAACAAATGTTCTTGTAAGCTTATGGCAACGGGTCGACAACATTTTTATGGAGATACAGTGAATATCTTCGGATGTCAAGACCATAACTTCCAGTGGTCCAGGGCATACTCTTACTATTCATCCCATTCTGCTTAGAATGAAGTGATTTGAACCTATGGAATTTCTCATGCAGGTTGCATCCATGAGGTTTTTGACTGTAAGGAGCCAGTCTCTTGGTGCATTGAAAAATATATTTCAAGCCAAATAATTACTTCGCTGTGAAACCATTCTTCTATGTCTTTGTCACCTTAGGTCTTTCGCAAGATGTTAAGATTTTCGGAGCCAACATTGACCTTCAGAGAACAAGACTGCAAGTAGTTCCTAGAAAAACATGATAACGAGTTGGACATCTTACCCCAGTTCTTGAAAGACCCGAAAATAGTTCGTGAAGATATCACAAAGTTGCAGGTAAGTTCCTTTAGAAATCCATTCCGGGAAATTGCTTGCTTGTTTACAAGAATAACGAGACAGGAATCCTCGACAAACATTTCTCGTATGGTTATTTATATTTTGTATTTCACAGTCAACGAACAATTCATTTTCAATTGGGGCAAGCTAATTTCCATTGAAATTTGTTCCCAACTATCACGATTCAAATAATTGAATAAATTTTATTTCTTCCTACTTGATTTTCGCAATAGTGCATTGTTTCCCGTTTCTAAGAAACTAAATGGTGAATTCGACCCAGTAACATTCTGGTACTAGACCCTCTGGAGGCACAAGGCCTCCCATTGTTTATATGATGTTTTTAATGGCTTTGTCTCAGTTTTCAAAGATTTATTGTTAGGAAAGGATGTTCCCCAGATGTTTGGCCAGGCAACCAGGTTTTTGAACAAGAAGGCCACACTTGAACAAAAGGAAAATCACAGTGTGCTAATGGTCTTTGGCTCCAAGGAAAATCTTTCTTTCCTTCCATGCCACATCATGGAAAAGATGTTTTCTACAGAAATAACAAGGCAATACAAACACTGGTTGCATTTTTTCCATGATAAGAAAAAAAAATAGTTCATTCCTCTACCCTGGAAAGTTGGGGACTTCGTGTGCAGAAACGTCAACAACATTGACGAATTCGCAGGCCATTTTAAGAACTTGAACCTAGCATATGCTGAAAGGCTAAAAGGGTTCGACCCTAATGGGATTTTTCAAGAAAATTTACTATCAGTTGGATTTAGCATCTCTTTTATCAATAGACGCCTGACCGAAGACAAAGACAGTGACAACAACACTCCTGCTTCTAATGATTGTGACGTAAAGACATTGAAAAGCGTGACTGAGTTGTACAGACAACAGGGAAAATTATCTAGTGAGAAGAGTGGCCAGTCCCCCGACAACACTCCCAAGAGCATGACATCACGAAGCATCACTTCAATGGCCCACCCCAGTAAGAAAGAAACCCAGAAATCTTCAAACGGAGGAGGAGATAAAAACCCTCCTCGTACAAAAATTGATCGTTCTCACAAAGTTCCCCTGACGAAGAAAAGAAAAAACATTGTAGGTCAGGGGTACGAACCCGAAATTGAGAGTGAGAAGATGCAAGTTGAATTTTAAATTGAGCACATACACAAAATTGGCCCATCCACAGACATTGTGCACCATAGTTTCGCAATGGAAATATCTGAGACCGACATTTTTGACAAAGATGAATCCTTCATATTCCAGAGCACTGTTTTTGACATCCACTCTAAAAATATCATCATTGAAAAGAGAGATGTAACAAATAAGAAAGCTAAATCTCGTACAGAGATTAATTTTAGGAAAATGAGGTCATCCCAAATCTCCCTATTTCACCACGTAACCAGTGATGCTCTTCATGATTCCATTGGAGGAATTGAAGTGGAGAATGCGAGACTGAACAACTGCGTCAAGGAATGGGAGGAAGCTTTCATTGCTACCCCCAAGTTTGCCAGTCCTTTATCAAAAATGGTTCCTGCTACCCTTGCAGCCAAGTTAAAAGGATCCTCCGGCTTCCTTGCATCGTGTAGAACCATTGTAGAGAATAACATAAAGAAAAGAATGCAACTAGTTACTGAAGCCTGGGAAACATCACAAAATATAGTTTCCTTTCGAAAGAGGGCAGATCATGTGCACCAACATTTCCAGACGAATTTAAAATATGATCAACGTTTCTAGGACCAAATACTGACCCCTTTTTCCAACCGTGCCATCAACAACTCGGATCTGAAAAGAAGACAAGAGGGTCTCCCCTCCCTAAAGAGCACCAAAAAAATAAAAGGATGCTGGAAAAACAAAATTAAGAACTTGCAGCTCATTTTCAAATCATGTGAACAAGCCATATCAGAAAAAGAATAATTATTCAGTAACCTAACCCAAATAGACTTAGCCGGAAGTACCAACGAGTTTCAAGACCCAAACTTAATCCTCAAATGTTTGTCAATGACCAAAGAAGCCTTCGATGAACAACTTGATATTTAAAGGTGTTGACATTTGAAAATTTTTACAACATAGTTGAATAACGTGTAGATAAGGCCGAGAACTAGCCACTGTACTATTCAACACACAATGAATAAATTGAACAGGCTCTGCATAGTATTTCTATGGATCTAAGGAAATTAGAAAAGGAACTTCTCAACATAGAAATCTAGGATGAAATCAACATGCCCCCCATGAGATGCTACATTGAATAATGGTTCCAACGGAGAATGGACAACCTCATCGATGAAGGTCAACAACCAGTTGGCATGATTCTAGCAACCGTCAACGACACCAACAAAAACGTATTCACTTCATAGTAAGTCTATATTGATGTCATCATGTTTTCTTTATCAATCTAGTTATTATACATGTTTAAATAGAAATCTCTAACCAAAGACTAATAACTTCTAATTTCTTCTTTTCAGGTCTTCCTCTCTATCATTGCACAGTTCGCACTTCTTCTTTCTACAGTCCTATTTCTTGTAATTATTTATTTTATGGGATGCGGGAGCCCCAATCCTAGTCTATATGACAAACGCATTTAAATTTCAAGAAATATGGAACAGATTCCAAAAATATGTAACAAACATTATTAATTTTTGATAGATTTCAAAGAAAACTATTTCGGAAATGCTAAAAAAAAATTCCTTCAACTATGTTGGATGTCAAGAAATTTTGTTTATGAGTTTAGAATGTTATTGTGTGTGTTATTAATATTTGATAAATTTCGAAGAGAACAAATTCAAATTTGCATTCAACTATGATGGATGTCAGGAAATTGTGTTTATTATATTTGAATGTTTATGTCTTTTCTTCCTGGTCCCTTTCTCCAGGAACCTTTCTTGCAAGTCATTTAGACAGAAATTTTCTAAATCCCATGTTTGAACTATAAACACCCCAGGAAAAAACTGCCTTGTTCACATATTAACCTTAGGGGGTCATCTACAAGCTAAATGTCTTGTCACTAGCTAGTGACATGCTGCCACAAAGTCATCCTCTGCATGGATAGCACATGTATTTCAACCTTCTACCCATGTGTTTGTACTCGATCCCACCATAATAGTGCATTTATTGCCATTCCAACATGGCAAGGACTGCACTGCCATGCAACACTTGTTGTAATTTGGTTATATGTTTTGCTGTCAAATTATAATTTTATTTTATTGTTGAAATCACATACTCAATAAGAGTACACATATCATCGAAGGTTGACTTATCTCCATGACATATGTAGTGGAGATGTCTGTCTTATTCCATTTTATCCAATATCGTATATCTTCGCATGCTCTACAATTTTCCTCCATTTCATTCAAATGTCTACCCTCCATTTCATTCGAATGACTATGTAACGGAATGTGTTGTTTAGAGTTATGAAGATAAAATCACCATTATCCCATGCATCTTTGTGAGTGTTGGAAAGGTTTTTCTTGAGGGCTTTGATTTTATCCCATCCATTTTTGTGACAGTGGGAAAGGTTGTGCTTGAGGGCTTGGGCAAGAGTGGGCAATGGTAACAATTACATTGTTCCATCACCATAGAAATTTAAGAAGGGGGGAGAGCTTGCATAGATAGATATACAATAATTTGGAAGGGGAATGACATGGGGTGGGAAATGGGAGGGAGGTGGGAGTAATAAGGGTCACACATGGCAACAACTACATTGTTCCATCACCATAGAAATTTAAGAAGGGGGAGATATTGCATAGATAGATATACAATAATTTGGATGGGGAATAACATGGAGTGGGAAAGGAGAGGGAGGTGGGAGTAATAAGGGTCACACGAGTGGTGCCAGGTGGAAGATGGAAACCACAATAGGTGATGGTAGGTGGTGGAGGAATAAAAAGGATGACAAAGCTTCAAATTCAGGGGATTCATGGAGTTAGTCCAAGAGTATAAAAAGGCGTGAAAACTAAATTAAAGGGGAAAGAGCATCATGGAAGGATGTGTATGTAACATTTTTTTAAATTTTAATTTTATGTTGGAGAGTATGTTTGTTATGATGGTGTTTTTATGTTTTGATGGCATTTAACATAAGAGAGAGGTTGTCATTTTTGAATTTTTGTAGAATGGGAGTGGTCATTTGGAGAATTTTATGTATGAAACAAAGTTGTTTATTTGATGAGAATTATTTAGAGTTCACGGTTTTTTAGAGGTTGCATTTAGTAGTGATTTTTAACTCATTCTGAAAAGTCGTGCTCCCGAAACACCCTTATTTTTTAGGGTTAAAAATGCAACCTTTTGCAACCATGGATTTAAAAAAAAAACTTAAAATCAACCCCGGAGTCGAAAAGCGATGTTACCAATAACAACTTTTTAGCTTAAAATTGCATATTTTCTAGAAGCATGGAATTCACAACGAGTGTCATTGCAACCAAAATCTGAAAATGAACCCCTAAATTAAATAGTCATACTCCTAGAATCACTTATTTTTAGGGTTAAATTTACAAGTTGTTTTAAAATATGGCCTTAACAACCGATAATATTGAAACCAAATTCTTAAAATCAACCCTTGAATTGAAAAGTCGTATTATAAGTAACACACTTTTTTTAGTTTAAAGTTACAACTTGTTTGAAACCATGACCTTAACAATTGGTTTCATTACTTTAACCACTTTAAAATCAACTCCTGAATAAAAAATTAGAGTTATTAATAACACCCTCTTTTTAAAGGCTTAAAATTCTGTAATTTTTAAACTTGACATTATTGCAAAAAAAAAAAAAAAATACAAATAAAAAAGAAAAAAGAAAAATATTTAAATAGAGAAAAAACACCTTAATAACTGATGAATTGGTGCATGTGCATGTCCCCCTCTCCACATGCCCATTTGTTCACTCCCTAATGCATTTCCCCTCCCATATAGGCCTGGACCTCCACAATCTCTTTCTGGACATTCCCCTACAGGTTTGTCTAATTTGGTGGTAGCTCGAGTCTTGTCGACTAGTGAAGGTACATATGCTCTTTTAATTGCCATATTTGACAATGAATTTCCCACACTCAGTGAGTGTCCTTTGCCGTAGCATGGGGAATTTTCTTAATTCTTGGCTCTCCATGTTGCATGATCGTTGTTACTCCCTGTTCCCTCTATACATTTGGATCTTTGGTCGATTGTTAGTTTGGATTGTCTCTTTTATCTAGTTTCCATGGTGTCGAGGCATTTGAAGAAGGGAAAAACTACCATTCACCCCACCAAGGAATCCTATGAATTTGAAGCACCCACGAAGCTCTCCACTCAAGGTTTCCTCAAGTTGATAGAAGAAGATGTAAAGGTATTCTGGAATTATATGGAAGACCAAGTTGTTGACAAGTAGGTGGTCGCTTTTGTCTCAAATTTAGGTTGCAGTCACTCCAGAGATACTAAATTTCTCTACAGTGTAGAATTGTAGTGGCACACTAAATCCTTTGTGGATAAACCATGCTCATGGAAGAACCGGGTTGTAGGGAATTTAGGATGAGGTTGGATGCACTCAATCAACAAAACAGGTTCCTACTCCCACTTGTTTCATGGTTGGTAAATAAAAATGGAGGATCCATTCAACTGGCTCAGGAAGGCTCCTCGTAGGCTTCCCCGGTTCCTCCCCCAATGACCATTGATGATGGGCCTCCTCAACCCCATTCTCAAGTGCCTCCAAAATGGTTCTTTGGTTGTTTTATATTTCTCTTTTGACAATTTTCAGTTGGGGAATCACAGTTTTATAGCTTAGTATCCGTGGTGTCAATAGATGAAAGTCCACAGTTTTCTTGGATTTTTCTTATTAGTTATAAACTCATGCTCAGAGCCTGACCTAGTTTCCCTTTGGGCAAGTTGATAGTATCTTTGTTTTCCTATTTTTTGATGCAGATAAGGTTGGTTCTTCCTTAGGGCATATGATACTTTATGTACCTTCTACTTATAAAGAAATAGAATAGATTGACTTACTTACAAAATAAAAATAAACATTTTGTTTTAAAGTAAGGCTCAGCCCCACTGCCCCAATTCTGTATTTTTTTTCTTTCTTTCTTTTCTCTTTTTATTTATTTGATTTTTTTCTCTTTCTTAATTTTTTCACTTTTAAAAACAATTATGTGTTTTCTAATGGAAATTTTTTTTATATTCCATGCGAAGAATATACATATGGTTTGTCCAACAGACTCATCAAGACAAGACTCAACTAGCTTCAAGCTAGTGTGCTAATGGCGTAAAACCAAACATTTAATACTGCCCTCCAACCCATATCCATTCATGAAAACAAAATATAGACACCAGACAATGTCCTATTATCCAAAGGACCATTAATTTCACATTACAAATAGCTTAATGCAAAACATACATACAAAGTGAAATAGACTACCACTAATACTTCCAAAAACTAGAAAATAACTAGAAATGAAATGTCATACTTTTAGACTCCTGACCATCA
>JASDQU010236929.1:0-12383 GCA_032191745.1 Picea mariana
TCAATCTTTCATTATGATCTGGCTACTTTGTCTTCTTCAACCACTTCTGTAGATGATTGTTCTCTTTATAACTTGAGCTTTGAATATCCATCTTTTCAAATATGTCTCCCTTTCTTACTTCATTCCTTCTTCTAGCCATGCTATTGTTGTTGGGGAAAAACACCCTATGGACTAGAAAATAGAGTTTAGACTTTGCATGCAGATCTGACCGAATATAAATTACTTTCTACCTTCATCCCTAGATTTAAATCCCTTTTTCTTAGTAAATGCATGGAAAGATCAACCTACCTTGTTACCGGCGTTTGATGTCGATCCTTCATTGTGCTTGATTACTTGTTTGCAATACTCCTTCCAAAGATGACCTGCATTCAAGACGAGAAACAACTATGCATGCATACTACTTATATACTCACGGGTTAGAAATCCAACATAAACTAATCAAACCATAAAAAGTTCATGAATTGGGACGGGAAAAACATTCTCTTTATTACTTAAAATTAGTCAACTTACAAAAGCTGAGACCGACCACTGCTCCTTGAACCTGATCCTGGGCTCCTCTTCTTCTGTCCTTCAACTACTTTGCCTTAAATCTCCTTTGGCATTAGGAAAGGCTAAAGGGTTGGGACAATGGAATACATAAATGGGCAGAGTTTCTTTGCTATATTCTTCCTCCTTCCAAATGGTACCCCTACCCCTTCTTTTATAGGCTAGAAGGAGCTAGGTATTTGGACGAACCCTCGGCCATGCATGGTCGAGAGTTTCAGTTAACTCACCCATAGCCTTCTGTTCCATCGGCAACTTTCCTTTTTTCATGATTTTGTCGGTCCACGCAGGTTGTTTTGGGTTAGCCAGCGTGTACACGCGTGCAGTAATGGGTTAGGGCGTGTGGGCCTTTACACAAGAGGATTTTCAAAGAGTTGTTCAGGAGTGTTTTTGGCAAATAAAGGATATGAGTTGGCCTGATGCCAGGTAAGCATGTGTGGTGCAATTTAGGGTTATAAAAGATGCCCCCTAATGTGTGAGGTTAGAAGAGCATCTGATGGCCGAAATACATTACCAATATTTACTAATGTGCCGAATGATTGAGCCCAAGGATCAGGAACCAGGAGGTGTTGTTTGCAAAATAAAAAATGTCTCACCGAGGTGGGCATACCCATGCTCGGGATAAAAATAGAACCATGGCTACCAATCAAATAAACTATAGATCCATGTCAAATAACTATAAAGAGTAGCCACAAACAATACACAGCAAAACTACATCTCGAAATCAGAAAGATATACATATAGAGTATCCATCTTCCAGAAGCTGATTCGGCCTGATGGCTGGAGATGAGATCTTCAGAGCTCGAGAAACAACTTCANTGAGCCCAAGGATCAGGAACCAGGAGGTGTTGTTTGAAAAATAACAAATGTCTCACCGAGGTGGGCATACCCATGCTCGGGATAAAAATAGAACCATGGCTACCAATCAAATAAACTATAGATCCATGTCAAATAACTATAAAGAGTAGCCACAAACAATACACAACAAAACTACATCTCGAAATCAGAAAGATATACATATAGAGTATCCATCTTCCAGAAGCTGATTCGGCCTGATGGCTGGAGATGAGATCTTCAGAGCTCGAGAAACAACTTCAAAATCTTCCAAAACTTGGGTAGGAGTGTAATACGAGTGTACAACTGCACTACCCAGAGGTCTTCGATGGCTCGTCGGTCATGGAATTGATAATCTTGATGATCGGATTGAAGGCTTCAGTGATTTCGAACAAGGACTTGATTGGACGTTCAGGATGGCCGGGTATGCAGATAAAAGACACATTGCAGAGGGGCCGACTCAGGCTTAGTGACAAACTTACCTTGGACAATAGCATGACAAGTGATGAGACTTAGGCAACATGAATGTTAATCATAAGTCTATGAAGCAGGAGGCAGCGCAAACTCTCCATATGTTTGGAAGAATAACCAAACGGTGGAGGACACAACTCTATATAGTGAGAAAATCTTCCTAAGGTCATACTACATCCCATAGTCTGATGAACAAATGGACAGATGTGCTTTATCCAAGGGCGACTCATTATGCTGCCAATAAAGAAGATACTTTTCCCTTCCTCTTTTTGGGGTATATTTGATTTTTTTTTGTTCTTTTCAATAATTGTGGAAAAATAATAAAGGAATATTACGTTACAATGGAGGAATGAGTATTGCAAACATACAAGCTCAAGCCACAAGGACAAGACTGATGTTCTAGTAAAATGATACTCAGGAAAAATCCTCTGGTAGCCAAAGGTGTTAAGACGCAAAATAAAACTGTCACAAAGCTGGTGGATAAGGTATGCAAATGTGGTTGATAAAACACACAATGGTAACGTCCTTTGATGTAAGTTCAATGAGCCCAGAGAAGGTAAGCTCGGTGGTTTTTCATATTTAGAGAGTCTGAAAAAACATAAAAGGAAACTCCACTGGGGTAACTTTTTTGAAGATAGTCTACTCGGTTTGAAAAAGGGCTAAAATAGCACCGATTAGATGTCGATTCAAAACCATTTTAATGAGTGTGACAAGGACAAGATCACTCGACCATTTTTTCACTTTTAAGGAGTCTGAAAAAAGCTTAACTATGGACTCCGTCAGGAATATTCTTCTGGACCAATTTAACGAGTGTGAAATAACAAGGTCACTCGACGATCTTTTCAATTTTAGGGAGTCTGAAAAGAGATTAACTATGGATTCCGTGGGGGTTTCCTTTTCGTAAGTTTAGTCCCTCAGGCCCAAAAAAGGGGTAAAATTGATACCTGAGAGTAATCTTCTAAAGAATGGAAGTTCTATAGAGTATACCTTTGTTCGTACAGTTGACTGTCTAGACCGAAAAAGGGGTAAACTATTGCTGGATAGACGTGACTTCAAATTTCAATTTAACGAGTGTGAAAGGCCACAAGATTGTTCGACAATCTTTTCATGTTTAGAGTGTCTGAAAAGGGCTTAAAAGGAGACCCGTTATTTTTTTGGAGTCTTGAGGGTGAGACAAAGAGCGAAGACGAATCATGCAAATGAGGCTCAAACTTATATTCAGGAAAGACTATAAGGACTCCCGATCCTACACTGTTTTAGAGACGGCATGGACACCATAATGCAACTGGGACCTACCTAGGGCATCCATGTTTTGGTAAGATCTACCGCCAAGTTGCGACACTTCTAAAGCAGATATGATGGTTCCATGTCAGAACCTGATGGGATCGATCCTATAGCAGGGAAAAAATACAATGAGACGCAAAGGTTGGGGTAGTAACCTAACCTATATGCTCAACTTGATTCTTGGACAAATTTTCATGGACCGTCAAAATTTTTTCAAAACTCAAAAAAAGGTGTCCCAATACCTGATCAAATCCCTCCCATATAATTCCTGAATCACTCTAAATGGTTTTTGGTATAAAGAAACTCATAAGGGAGGCCAAAAAAGTGACAAAAAGAGGCCTACAAGTCTATAAATAGAAGCTGGCAGCTCATTATCACTATTGCTGATTTGGAAATTGACTCTAGAGCCAAAAGACCCCCTTTGCTAAAAATGGTGATTCTGGGAGCTATAGTGGACGAAACGAACTTCCGCTTGGACCAAGTAATTACAAACTCCCCTATCTAGCTATTCAATCCTTCAATTTTTCCTTTAAGTTCATTTTTTGGGTGGGTGTCGACCTTAAAAAGGTCGACCCTATGTCCATGCGGGCTGTCTATGGACAGGCTACATGTACTCACGAGCAAAGTAAAGATTGCCTGTGTGTACACRCGACTATCACTTAAACATAGCACGTGGACCCCCTCTTTTATAGAAAAAAGAACCAAATAGCCTACTAACCCCCCATGAACTTTACTGTGTTGGCAAKATGTATGTYCAGTGGAGGGAGAGGGAGCATGAAGAAATCAGTGAGTTGGTCACGGGATATCCGAATGTCATGGCCGTGTTGATGCAATGTGGTTTACTTAAGTTCTTCCCATGTCCATTTATGYGAGTGCAACYAAGGCTACTGAATGTATTGATTTACTACTGGCACCCTGATGCAGAGGCCTTCATGCTAGAGGTGCAATCACTGGTGCCCACCACTGAGGATATCTAATTTTTGACTGGCCTCTCAAGGAGAGGGGAACCAGTCAACTTCACGATGTTTCCTACGGGACCGAATAAGATATCAGAACTGATAGCCGAGCATTGTGAGGCTGGGACTAACCATGTGGGCTCATAGGTACCCATMAGTAAGATCACTAACCTATCACTACAGGTGATATTATTACTGATTGGGCGGATTACCGGTTCAACAGCCTTGCATCAGGCGACTCACGCACAAATGAACTGTGCTATCCAATGCTTGAATGCACAGATTTTTGACTGGAGTACCACACTGCTCGAGTGCATGAAGATGCAATTGATAGATTGCTGACATCAGACACAAAGGAACTTCGGGTTCGGGACGATTTTGTGTTCATTATTCTTTGAGAGAGTTCTGAGCTTTAGTCCTCAGGAAGTTGTACGAGGACATACGGCGTCTTTTCCTGCAGTGTGTAGATGGGCAGTATTACTACCACGACAGGGTGGTGGAAGGACCAATGAGTCCTTCGATGATGAATTATTTGCGTGNTGGCAAGATGTATGTTCAGTGGAGGGAGAGGGAGCATGAAGAAATCAGTGAGTTGGTCACGGGATATCCGAATGTCATGGCCGTGTTGATGCAATGTGGTTTACTTAAGTTCTTCCCATGTCCATTTATGCGAGTGCAACTAAGGCTACTGAATGTATTGATTTACTACTGGCACCCTGATGCAGAGGCCTTCATGCTAGAGGTGCAATCACTGGTGCCCACCACTGAGGATATCTAATTTTTGACTGGCCTCTCAAGGAGAGGGGAACCAGTCAACTTCACGATGTTTCCTACGGGACCGAATAAGATATCAGAACTGATAGCCGAGCATTGTGAGGCTGGGACTAACCATGTGGGCTCATAGGTACCCATCAGTAAGATCACTAACCTATCACTACAGGTGATATTATTACTGATTGGGCGGATTACCGGTTCAACAGCCTTGCATCAGGCGACTCACGCACAAATGAACTGTGCTATCCAATGCTTGAATGCACAGATTTTTGACTGGAGTACCACACTGCTCGAGTGCATGAAGATGCAATTGATAGATTGCTGACATCAGACACAAAGGAACTTCAGGTTCGGGACGATTTTGTGTTCATTATTCTTTGAGAGAGTTCTCAGCTTTAGTCCTCGGGAAGTTGTACGAGGACATACGGCGTCTTTTCCTGTAGTGTGTAGATGGGCAGTATTACTACCACGACAGGGTGGTGGAAGGACCAATGAGTCCTTCGATGATGAATTATTTGCGTGGCTATCACGGCAGATCCCTATGATCGAGGATTACCCATATGCAGGGATATATTTTTCTAGAGATCCTGAGATACTCGTGCCTCCTGGAGAGGAGCGAGGGGAGATGGGTAAGTCTCCACCTTTGTAGTTTTTTTCTTTGCATATGTAATTTTTATGTCATTTTTGTTATATATATCATTTTTGTATGCCAAAGTATTTGACGGGTATACGTTTGTTGCATGCATATGTGGGACCTGTGAAACCTGTTGATTATGCACGGAACAGGCGTCATCCACGGCCAGAAGCCACAGTTTCCATCGTCTGGGGAGCAGCAGTAACAGGGAACCTCCCAACCAGGGAGGTTGAGAGGGTACTTAGACGAGTTGAGAGAAACTTCACTGCACTCACTCACACAGTCCCGATGGCAGAGATTGAGGACCTACTGCCATCCATGCAGCCTCATGTAGTGGGGGTACCTTGGACATGGGTCCGATTGTTTAGGCGATTAGCCCATGCTGTTGACTATTATAACAGGGCCCATAGGCCCTGAACTTATTTAGACTTTTTACGTGCCACGAGCACTTACTTGTATATATTTTTGAGGGCATAAGCCTTGTGACTTGTTATTAGTTCCATTTTTTAGGCGCTTGCATCCATCTATGTACTCTGGTTGTTTTATGATGTTATATTTGTTTTTTTTATCTTTTGTGTCTTATGGATCACGTGTGCAAAAAAGTATTTACATGCTTATGTCAATGTTCTTTCATATGTGTGCAAGATGCCAATCTAAAATTTGATTAGCTAGAGTATCTGTAATTTGGTTTAATCTCCTAGGAACATGAAAATATGTAATATAATCAAAGTTTCGTTCTAAGAGATGTACCATAAGGAATCGTCAGTGTAAAGTTGGATCATGAACCCGCTATACTCTGTTTAGCTACGACACAACCAGTTGAGCATCGAGATAGACCTAGAGATGAGAGATACCCAATGACAAGGTGTCACAAAGCAATTCAATAAATGCACTATACTCGACGACAATATTTGTGGTGTCACCTAAGCATATACCTCCAAAATATAACAATTGGCTCTGAGGTGTAAAGATTACCCAAGCTGCAGAGGCAAGCCTCCAAGTGTGCCGACTAGCACCGTCTGCATACCCAACGAACACCTCGGAATCACTTGACATCTACCATATTAACGAAAGATAACATCAATGACACGTCCATAATACTCAAAAGAAACTAAAAAGTAATAGTACAAAGACTATACATATGTTACAAAAAGTTACCCACAGTGACCTGCCTATGAGTAATAATTCTTGAGGTAGAGCTCATTTCTAGGCTCTGCCAAAGCATTCCCTTCAAAATCAACCACATGATAAGCACCCTTTTTTAATACCTCTTTTATGATGAAGGGTCTGAACCACATGGGTTTGAATTTTCATGCTCCCGGGGGGTCCTTATCTTGGTCATAGACCAGGACAAGGTCACCTTCAGAGAAAATTTGAGGATGAATCGACCTATCATACTGACACTTGACCTTATGTTTGTGAGCCTCATTGGCCAGGGGCGCGTCACGACGCTGCTCAAGGTGTGCTAACCGTTCTTCAAGTGGAGAAGTGTCTGGAAATAATTGTGCTGCCAATTTTAGAGATGGGATATGACATTCGATCGGAAAGACTGCCTCCAATATATAAACGAGTTGAAAAGGTGAGAAAACGGTTGTAGTCTTAACAGATGTTCGGTAAGCTCATAATGCCGAGTATAACATCAAATGCCAATTTGACTTGGCTGAGTTGATAGTTCACTGTAGAATAGTCTTAAGAGTTTTGTTTACAGCTTCCACCTACCCATTGACTTGGGGGTAGTAGGGTGATGAATGCTCTTGCAGTAACCCAAGATTTGATGTTAATTCAGTCATCATTTGGTTCTGAAAGTGACTTCCATGGTTAGTAACAATCTCTCTCGGGACGCCGAACCTTGCTATGATCTGGTTTAATAAAAAGAGAGTTGCAGTCTCTCCATCATCTTTAAACATTGGCATAGCTTCGACCCACTTAGTGAAGTAGTCTACAACGATGATGATATAGAGGTGCCCCCTTGTTGACGGGGAGTTGCAAGTAGTGTAATCAATTCCCCACTTGGTGAAGGGACCAACTGTGATGACAGGAAACATAGGAGCAGGATGTGCCCTTATCTTCCGAGAAAAGACCTGGCACGGATGGCACTTCTTGACCGATTCTACATAATCTTTGATAATCGTCGGCCATAAGTAACTTACTCGTAGAATCTTTTGGGTTGTTGCCAACCCAGACAAATGAGCACCACAAGCTCCAGTATGGAAATCATTGAGCATGATGACTGCCTCCTCATGTGTGAGACAATGATGTAAGATGCAGTCTACACCTCTCCGATACAACGTATCATTGAGTATGAGATAATTCTTAGCCTGATGGCATATATGTCGACACTCATCACGAGAAGCAGAAGTGGGGCACTTCAAAGTCTAGAGATAGATAATTATATCTCCATACCAAGGATCTAAAGATGTGATAAAAAACATATCTCCCTAGATAGGTGATTCTTCAGGCACAACGTCACCTGACTCAACCGGAAGTTCCGAAATAAGCTCTGCGAAGACCAATGACTTTTTGGACTTTGTTGAAATGAAGTCTAAGTCAAATTCCTGGAGGATGACTATCCATCTACTGATTTTTCCACCTATAACCCGTCGTGTCAACATGTACTGGAATGGATTCACGACAGTAATGACGGTGGTCTTGTGAAACAAAACATAATGTCAGAACCGTTGAATATCATGAACTGCTGCAAACACAAGTTTTTCGATATGAGAATAATTAAGTTCTGGTCCTACGAGGCCTCGACTCAAGTAATAGATCACGTATTTTGAGAGCAAATCATCTTCCAGAACTAAAACCATGCCAATAGTTGACTCTGTGGTAGCCAGATATAATAAGAAATCTTTGTTATAGTTAGGTGGCCATAGCAGAGGCACAATTGTGAGGGCATGTTTTAATGCGTCGAAAGAGCGTTGAGTGGCTTCATCCCAGTAAAAGGGAACATCTTTCTTTAGTAGGCACATAAATCCCTTGGTAATTTTGGCATAGTAGGCGATGAAGCATCGTAAAAAGTTCGCCTTGCCTTATAAACTCTGAAGTTGAAGAATTGTTCGTGGGGGGGGCAACTGGATTGTTGCCTCCACCTTGAGAGGATCGACCATGATCCCTGTTGTTGATACGATGAAACCTAATAAACGTTCTGAAGTTATGCAGAAGCTACACTTGTTTGGATTCAAGCGAATCCTAAAGTAGCGACAGCGTTCGAAGATTAGTCTAAGGTGTGTGGGGTGATCCATTCTCTTGTGAGATCGTGATGCTAAATCATCTAGATAGGCCTCGACTATATGCTTGAGATCGTGAAAGGCGAAAGACATGGCCCGCTGGAATGTGGCTCCAACATTTTTAAGACCAAAAGGCATCTTACGATATGCGAATGTACCCCACGGACAAATGAATGTCATTTTGTGTTGGTCTTCGGGTTTGATTTGGATTTGATTGTATCCCGAAAAACCATCCATGAAATAAAAGGCTTCGTGACCAGCACATTCATCAATGATCTGGTCGATGAACAGTGTTGGAAAATTATCTTTGGGACATGCCTTGTTCAAATCACAGAAATCAGTACATACATGAATCGTGCCTTGTTTTTTATTGACTGGCACAGTATTTGACACCCATTGAGTCAAATGGATAGGGTAGATAAAGCCTGCCTTTAGCAATTTCTCAACCTCAATCTTGATGGCTGCTACTTTCTTGGGATTAATTGGATGAAGCTTATGTCGAATAGGCTTGGCATCATGATACATTGTGATTTCATGTTCAACTATTTTTGGATCGATACCTGGCATTTCCTCATAAGACCAGGCAAAAATGTCACGGAATTCTTTGAAAAGATCTGTGTAGATTTGAACCTCTTTGGGAGAGAAATCCGCTCCGATGAAGACGTTCTCCATGATGCCAAGGTTTCGGGAAATGTCGATTGGTATAGTTTCATCGATAGTTTCCATATTTCCCTCAGCATAAATTTCATGTGTAGCTAAGATATTAATAGGACATGGTTGATAGACTGTCATGGTCACGGTGAATTCTCCTACTTCGATTCAACTTAACTCTAGGAGAAAATATGATCTATGATGAAGATATTCCCAAGGTTTGTCCGGACTAGTCATTGCTTCAATTACTGCTTCATCAGAAGACAAGACTAAGTCTAACGAATAGACATTAGTGAGAGAACCCTGAGCCCAAATAGGCTCTAGAAGTGGATCTAACTCTTGTGCAACAGTCGAATCAGTGTTAGCTGAAGCTTGCTGAACTAAAGAATATGCTACTTCAGCGGCAGACAAGGGCATGGACATGCCTGGGTGCCCTGTCTCATCCATCGTGGCTGATGGGGAAGGAAGAATCCATGGATCCTCGAAGTAAGTTGTGCGGAACAAAGAAACTTGAAAAATCTCAACTTTATGGTGATTATATATAAATTTGATATCGCTGTGAGGAGGTGGGTAATCAAAAGTACCCATCAAAGATGGGCACAAACAAACTCCTATGTTGACGACACTTGGTTGAGGATTATCGATCAACGGGACCGTGGATTCCCCCAAAGATGGGTTAGGTCTGGAGAAAGACAATTGATTGATGGTCACTATCTGACCCTCGTGTGGAAACAACAAGACCCAGAAAACTGTAGCAACCACAGCTTGCATAACATAAGTCCAACTCCGTCCTAACAAGAGGTTATAGTTGAGGGGAGCATCGACTACCTCTACCTCGACACACACGGTCTTCCATCTTAACTTCACGGGGAAAGAAGGAATGATTCCATGTGGTCGGAACGAACGACCGTCGAAAGTAGTGAGGAGAGTAGGTGATGGAGACAAAACGGGTTGGCCAATGGCCTTCCAACATGCCAATGACATAACCCATGTCGAGGCACCCTCATCAACCACTGTGCAGAAGATATTCTGTGTAAAAGTTTTTGTGGGGTAAGCCACTACTCTCTGAAACGCTACATGGTAAGGCAGATGAGGTTTTAAGTCGATTGTATCTAACATGATGGTACCTGGATTACAAGTCTCAGTAGAGCCCAAAGCGGTTAACAAGGATTTTCTCTGAGAAGGGAAACTTTGGAGGACCTCCAAAGCAGACATCGCACAAGGGGTTTGTAATAAATCTTCCACCACAGAGTAGTTTTGGGCGGCCCTTGCATTTGGGTTATGAGAAGCCTTTTTAAATGCACCTTTTGGAATGCGTGTCATTGTTTATCCGAACATCTTCTCAATCTGTAGAGGAAGAGATGGGAGGTCAGCTTCTGTACCCTTATCAGAAGCGCTTGGTTTACTATAATCGTGCACTCTAGTCCATATGAAAGAATCACCCCTAACCATATATACATTCATGGATGAGGGGTTGTTTAGAGGCAGGCATTTTTCTTGGCTTCCCACTTCCGTACTTGCAGAGGCTTGAGTTATATTTTTCCCATGCTGAAATGGGTTTGTCAACACCGCCTGTTGTTGCTGTGTGACAAATTTTTGGGCCTCTGCAAGCCAAGGACATAGATGGGTCGGGTGATCTTCCACGCACAAGTTGTATGGATACCTCTCCTTCCATTTTTCAGTCTTGTACCCGCCAGCATTATCGTTGGATTTTTTATCCCCCTTACCCTTCTTTTGTTGTTTTTTCTTCCCTTCAGGCTGTTGGGTGGCCTTTGGGTTAGTCGACTGCACTGTGTGTACTTCTGACGTTTGGGTAGGGGGAGCAACCAAAGCAGTAGTTTGGTTGGCCAATGTGTGTTGTATGGATAACTGTTGCAACTTCTTTGTCAATTTCTCAGCGGGCTTAGTTTGTGTTGAACTGACGATACCATCAGCATGCAATCCAACTCTCTATCTAGTTTTATTCAGTATTGAACGTGGCGCATCTGGAAAGATGTTGTATAATAAACTTGATTGAGAATAGATGAGCTCAAACTGTTGAGCCCTCATGATGGCGTCTTCTTTAGAGAAAAATCTATATGTCGTGACGTCTTTGGATAACTGTGGGACCAAAGACTTAAGGAACCAGTCAAGCACGAATGCTGGTGGGACTGGTACTTTGATTAAACTCTTCCGGTGTCTCCATTCTCGGATGTGATCAGAGATATGGTTTGTTGTTGTCTGTTCAAAATTAGCGAACAGCTCTATGCTAGCATCATATCTCATAGGTAACTGGAAATGGTTAAGGAAATCCATCGCCAATTCTCCAAAAGAAGAGTATATTGAGTGATCGAGCTCAATGTACCATTTCGTGGCACTCCCAATGAGAGTACGTTGAAACAATCACAACTGTACGGAGTCATCTTTCAATGAGTTAGATGAGCACCAAAGATGGAAGGTAGTCACATGATCTCTTGGATCTTCATTAGGCTTGGCTTCGAACTTTGGAATGTTTGAAAGCAACTTTTTCAGCATAGGAGGCCAACGCGGATCGTGAAAAATGGGGTCATTCAACATCCTCATCAAATCTGGCAAGCATAAAGTCGCCAGGAAAGGTAGTTTGGGTTGCAGCTGATAACCTGGGAAAAAGGGTCCTAGAGTTTGACTGGCACCAGGTTGCTAGGAAAAGTTTGGCTGCTGGCCCAGATTCTCGTAAAAACCATGGCCCTGGCCAGCATAATGATTTTGCATATGTGGAGACATCATCGGCTGATTTCCCAAATAGGACATAGATTGTTGGGCATGCATTATGTTCGAAGGACTTTGGGAAGGATTACCCCATGCTGGTCCCATAGGGATAGGCATAGTAGTTTGTCCAGGGTTCCATTGATTGTGGAAAGAATTACCCCAGATCAAAATTCTGGAGGAGGGAACGGATCCTTGCCCTGAATTCCAAGGTCCTGCTAAGTTTTTCCCCTGTGCAGGAATAGTACCTTGCCTAGGAGTAGATTGTCCAAAAATGGGGTT
>JASDQU010236930.1:3258-17167 GCA_032191745.1 Picea mariana
TGTGATGCCAACCTCATGCTGTGATGCCAGCCTAGTGCTGAATATTTTCAGCTTCGTGCTGATGTTGTTGTGATGCCAACCTCGTGCTGTGATGCCAGCCTAGTGCTGAAGATTTCCAGCTTCGTGCTGAAGATTTCCAGCTTCGTGCTGATGTTGTTGTGATGCCAGCCTCGTGTTGTGATGCCAACCTAGTGCTGAATATTTCCAGCTCCGTGCTGATGTTGTTGTGATGCCAACCTCGTGTTGTGATGCCAGCCTAGTGTTGAAGATTTCCAGCTTCGTGCTGATGTTGTTGTAATGCCAACCTAGTGCTGAAGATTTCCAACTTCATGCTGATGTTGTTGAGATGCCAGCCTCGTGCTGAAGATTTCCAGCTTCGTGCTGTTGTTGTTGAGATGCCAGCCTCGTGCTGGAGATTTCCATCCTTGTGCTGATGTTGTTGAGATGCTAGCTTTGTGTTGAAGATTTCCAGCTTCGTGCTGATGTTGTTGAGATGCCAGCCTTGTGCTGAAGATTTCCATCCTTGTGCTGATGTTGTTGAGATGCCAGCTTCGTGCTGAAGATTTCCAGCCTAGTGCTGATGTTGATGATACTCCAACCTTTGTGCTGTGATGTTGTTGTTGCTGATGATGCTTCAGCCTTTGGGCTGTGATATTGCTGTTGTTGATGTTGTATCAGCCTTGTGCTGTTATTGATGATGTTGTATTAGTGTTATACTAATCCATGTTGATGCAGAGGATGATGCCATTCCAGCTCCCTACTGTGAATGATGATATTGATGATGAGAAAAACTTCCGATGATTTATAGATATGCCAGTCAGTGTTCCATATGCTGTTGATGTTGCTGCCCCCTCTCTCTCTCTCTCCTGAGGATGTTGTAGAATACCCTTTTTGTTAAGGGGGAGTGTTGAAATATTGTAACTGCAAAGAGTATTCTATTTATTATTCATTAGATCAATCCCCTTTTGCAAATTGACAATGTCGGGCATTGTAATTGACCAAATCCCCTTTGCAGATTGGTCAAACCCTAATTGTATTATGCAAATTGAGAAGTTGGCCCCCAGGCTAATTAAAGTGGTTTTAACCACTAAGAAGACAAGTCGGCCCTGCCCAGCGAAGAGACACCTTTTCAGCACTTGCCAGTTTGTATAAATAAAGGAAGCCAGCGCCTCATTTGTACACACACTCAACTCACTCATCTAGTGCGCAAGTTTGAAGGAAGCTGCAGTTGCTAGTTGCTGGAAGAAGGAAGAGAGAGAGGCACATTGCTCAGTGGAGGATATTCTCTAGTGTTTGGTTTATTGTCTTGGCATTATATTGGCTATCTATATTAAGGAAGTTTTTGCTGGGTTTTCTCCCCAATGAGGGTTTCCCAGGATAAATGTTGTGTATCTTGTGATTGCGTTTCTCTCAGTGATCCTACCTATGTTATTGTTATCTAGTAAATTGAAAAGAAACCTAATAATAGCTCAAAACTTAACAGGGATAACTAAGGAGATTATGTCTCGAGGCCCACAGGTTCTAGACATGGAATACTGAGAGCCAGATTGACTTGAGCTTGGCCCCGGAGGGCCCATCCTTCTTCTTCTTCAGCGCCTCCACCTTGTCAGCAGCAGTAGCATCCATCCCGTCGGCCTGGTCCTTCAGCAGTAGTGGGTCTTGCTCCATGAGGTAATTAGTCCGGGTATCAAGGTATGTTTCACTCTGATTCTCAAAACATTTGAATATGTGCATTTAATTCTATTTACTTCTAATGTGCTTGGACCTTATGCCTTTCCACTTGTCCACACCTGGGGGGAATAACAGGATGCCCTGGTAAGCTGGTTCCCATAGGGTTTGAGTTGCCACTACGGGGGGTTAATGAAAGGTCATCATTCGTTCCCACCATACTTACCACTTTTCATTTTTTTCCCTCTCATCCATCCCATACACTGGTTCGGGCATTGGGCTTGCCAAGCTAGCAAAGGGTTGTACCTTACCTTGTGGGAAGAAGGGGCTAAAGGCCCAGAGGGTAAAAGTAGCTGGCAAAAGATAAAAGCCAAAAGAATGAAACCTTCAGATGCTTTGCCCAGGGATCCCCGAGAAAGAAATAAAAAGCTTCTCAGCAAGAAACAAAGGGACCCATAAAAATAATAAAATCAAGACCTAGTTGGAGGATAGGGGGTCTCATCACGAGCCAACCTATTAGGTTCATGGGCATGTAGCGGTATGACACTACCATTCAGTTGGTCACCACGCCAGGGTAGTGGCTCTTGGTGGCATAGCCAAGAGAAAGGGGTTCTCATCACGTGCCAACCTTCTCATCTCCGTGAAATGTTTGTGGGTAACATTGTCACCACTGGTCACCATGCCAGGGCAGTGTCCCCTAATTAGTCTCTTGAAAGAAAAAACAATAAGATAAAAAGGTAAAAGGCATGAATGGGCTTGGAAACATTTGCATCCATGACAAGGTGCAACTCACCCTCTTTAGAGGCACCCACAGGTAAGCCATACATTCCCCTGTCATCATTGCACCCATTGCTCAGACATCCCTTACCACCTCATCCACTTACATGGCCTTGATTTGTCTTCACCTGGAAACATCCCACATCCAATGAGCACTAGCCCAATAGGACATCCTAGCGTCCCCTCCAAACGTGGCTTATAGAATAGCATAATGTCTTTGAGCACTTGTCTGGGAAAAGGGGTTTCATGCACATGTTTAAATAACTTGATTATTAGATGTGATTGACATTGCTATGATCCCTGTGACTTATGAGCCCATAGAGGGCGTACTTCTTGTTGCAGGGCCACACCCGACAGACAGGTACACATGGGGAGATGATTAGTTCGGACCTCCATAGGGCTAAAATCCCACCAGATGGATGTTGATACCCCATCAAGGGGCAGAGACAGATCAAAGGTTTGCACCGGAGAGAGAGGAGGACGTTCCACCAGAGACAGCTTGGTGGGCCTGGACCCAGGGGGGTCTTGCCCTTCTCACCATGATGTAGGCCTTGGAAGACCCATGACGTCACCTAACGTTTTGGACACTTTGGAGGCAGTTGTGTGCCAAGTGGCATGTGTGGCATGATCTAGAGGCCCAAGGAGGCCTAACGTTTTGCTCCTGGAGGCCAACGTTGCCCTAAAAAGGCCTAACGTCACCCTAAAAGGTCATGACGCCACCTTTTTTGCTTGATTTAGGGTTTATTTATGTCATTTAATGTAAAAATTGGATATTACATGTAACTGGCCATGTCGGCCTTTTTGACCTAATTTTGGTCATTGATATTGTATAAGTAAGGGTTTTTACCCTTGTATTTTTCATCATCTTTCACTCACACTTTGTGAGGTCTGAAATATGCGCTTTACTTAGGGTTACTTGACTGAAATTTAGTGTGCACTTGTTGGAGGAGGCTAATTTTGGACTATTTTGGCGATTTTCTTGGTGGAAGTGTTCAACTAGGGTTTATGCTTGATGATTCTTGATGAATGTAAGTAAGATTTCTGCAATTCTTCTTAAATGAATGGTTATGGTTATGTTTATCTTGCATTTATATTAAGATTATGAATTTGCTTGCTTAAAACCCTAGGAAGCTAAGCACATGTTAATGTCCTTGCTTTAAAAGCCTTCACCTACTAGATTTTGCCAAGGAGCTGATTTTCTTGAAGTTTTTGCTAAGGGCCTTGCCATTGCAATACCCTAGCACTTATTGCTTCATCTTAGCCGTCATTTGCTTCATCTTTGAGTTAAAGGAGGAGGAAAATTAGTAAGGCCTAGGGTTACCTACACCTTAGTAACTATTTCTCCCCTAGGGTTTGTAGTTGAAGCCTTGGGTTACTGACACTTCAACTATTAATCTCTCTTGTCTTTGACTCTCCTACTATCATCTTTTCCTTCAACATTTGCTGCCACCTAATAGACTCCATTTACCCTAAAAGCATTAATCTAAGACTTCATATTGAGTGATTCACCAAAAAAACCATCAAAACCTACACCTTAAGCCTTCTACTAACTACTTCTAACATTATAATAGCCTAACCTACTAACTTTGTTACTGCTGTTACTAAAGTAAGCTACAACCATACTTTGCAGCACCAGAAGTATCTAAAAGCAATTGAAAAAGTTGATTAATGCATTGCCTTACTTGCTTCTGATGAATGCTAGTGTTATGATGTTAATGATTGATTATTCTTTGTCATTTTGAAGCTATTCTAAGGCACTTATTGTGAAGTATTGTCTTATAAATATTGCTGCTATAAATTTTTGTTTACTTCATCATTATATCATCCAATTGCTTTTATTGAGAAAGTCTGTCATTTTATGAAGCGCTATCAGCAAGTTGTACTTGCAAAAGACATATTTTCTTGTTGCTTTGTTCCGGGCAGGTACATCTTGATATTTTACCATTTCATTGGTTAAAACCCCGAGACTTTTTGATTAGTGGTGACTTGTGAGAGGGGACCTTTTAATAGATATCTTGACCTTGCCTTTTCAACCCCTCAGGTCACCGGGGATGTCTCCCCTGGGCCTTCAACCCTAAATAGAAAGAGGCATCCTATTGAGGTGACAATGATAGGATAACCTCAAGTTACGCCAATTTTCTCTCCATTACCCTTTCGTTTGATCAAAGTACAAATTGTGCAATAACATTTTGGCGCCATTGCCGGGGAACACTGAGTCAATATTCCTCAACGACACTTTTTTTGGTACGCCTTTATCCAAAAAGTCTCTACTTTTCAAAGCTTACCTGGCGACTCCACTGAGGGTGATCCCCTCATTCCTTTGATAATTTCAAGAAAATTATCTGGCGACTCCACAAACCACAGGGAGGAACACCAACCCTCCCAAGTCCTTTAGAAGAAAGTCTCCCTGAAGCTCCCATGTAGGAAAATCACTTTTTGGAGGCAATCTTCCCTTAAATACAATGTCTAGCACGGGAACTCAAACCGTCATTCCAAACCAAGCCAATAACCAAAGACAATGGTCATCCAAGCTTTTCAAACCGCTAGACATGACAGCTATACCGGGCTACCCTAGGCAAATGCCCCCCAAGTATGAAAAATGGTTGCCCAAATTCACCGGAAATGATGTAATCAGTGCCAAGGATCACATGAGCAATTTTTGGGCCTTCTTCCACTTCATCCCACTCTACTACCCTCCATGATGGCCCAAGGCACTAGTACAATGGTCTCCCTGATGGCAGTATTAAAACCATGGATAGGTTAGAGGAAGTTTTCCTCAAACGATGTAGTGTCAAGGAAGACCCGAACATGCTACTAATAAGGCTGAATAACCTCGTGGAACAAGAGAACGAGACCATTAGAGAATTCCACAACAAGTTTTACACCTTGTTGCAAAAGATCCCTGTGAGTCATCATCCTTCTCCTAGTTTCCTTCTTTTCATTTATACCAAAGCCTTACAGGTCAGCTAGGGTATCTCCTCATAGATAAAAACCCTCAAACGATTCAAGAGGCCCAAGAAGTAGCTATAAGGATTGAAGACAACCTTTCATCATCTAGAGTCGAACTTTTCTCAGCCCCAAGAGTCAGAATGGACACTAAACCTAAGATAGTCCACAATGTTGAACCTACCTTAGACATTAGTGCTAGCTTGGCAAAGTTGCAACTACTTGTAGATGGCATGGTAAAAAACCAAGAGCTAATGATGAATAGGATTGTCAACCTAGAAAGGACTCAACAACAAGCCCCTAGGGTTCCATACAAGGGACAATTCCAGAAGGGGAACCAAGTTTTTAGACCAAAGAATGACCAAGAGGTTCCAAATACTTTAGCCCCTGCAAACGTAGTGGATGAAAACCCTTGGTGCCTGCAATGCATTGAGTCACACTGGGAGCATTAGTGTCCTTACAACAATGGAAGCCATGACAAAGTGAACATAATAGACCATACCATCCAGGATCCTCAAATTTGCCTTAATATTACCCCTGAGGAACATCAAGAGGGCATAAAGGAAGCAACCGGGGAGGCTAGGATGGAGGTAATAAATAACCTTGATCAAGAATCAAAAGAAAAGTTGAAGAAACAAGAATTTCAAGTGTATACTAGACAAAAGAAATTGAACCAACCTCTCTCTACTGGTCCTGCGGCATCACAAACAAGGCCTCCACCCATGAACATCCTCCTTCCTAAGAATCCTCCCAAGATTGAAAGAGTGGAATTAAACTTTGACTTTGAAGGGGCATTAGCCAAGATGCATGTGATCATCCCCTTGAGAGAAGTCATCAAGGTACCATCTGTTAAAGAAAGATTTGATATTTTTTTCAAAGGGTTAGATGGACCAATGGACCCTCCTATTATTCTACAAGCCGATCACTTTAGGGTCTAGTATGATGAACACTCGCCTTTCTTCATGACCTTATTCATAAATAACAAATGCCTTAACAATTGTATGTTGGATTCAGGGGCAGGTGCCAACATGATGTCTCTAAAGGTCATGGAACAATTGGGCCTAAAAGTCACACGACCTTACAGGAATGTTTGTAGTTTTGAATCTAGAGCCATACCCAGACATGGGGTAATTGAGAATGTGGAAGTATGCCTTCGAAGATACCTCGAGAGAGTGATCCATACGAACATTGTAGTTGTCGATGTCCCAGATGTGTGGGGAATGCTGTTTTCCAGGAAATTTGCTGCAATGCTGGGAGGCACTCTAGAGATGGATGTCACTTATATCAATGTGCCTATGAACGATGGAACAATCAACAGTCTCCCGAATGTGCCAATGACCAAAATCCATGTGTAAGAAATTAGTGACCACATCGAAACTGTTGAAGCACATGAGCCAATCATAGAAAGTCTTCTTGAATTTTCTCCTGATGACATGCCTTTTGCTATAGAAGAAGACTTTGATCATATACAATGGTCAAAGAAGGAGGATTATCAGCAGCTCTCGAACAAATATAAAGACAAGGAAGTTGGGGCTGTCAGGTTATTAAAGAAAGGAGAAGATAGCGTATTGATCCAACCGTCCCAACAAGAAGTTTTCACAGCAGAGTCCCACCCTCCTCCCTCAAGACAGTACACCAGGGTTGTTCAAGAAACAACCAAGTTCAGAACCAGGGATTACAAAGAGGGAGACGCAGTATGAATGTGGGACACAAAGAAGGGAGAGCCTACTAATGTCACGTGAAGTGCACAATTTTGGCTTGGACCCTTCAGGGTTGGAAGAAAGTCAGTCAATGATGCCTACTATTTGTTTACATTAGAAGGAAGAAGGCGCAACCGAAGAAGAGAAATAACAAAAGACATCATGCCCATGCAGCCGAAGATGATGAGCCACCCAAGAAGTTAACTAAATAAGAGATTGAAGATTATGTTTTGTTTTCCGCCCTCTCAGGATCTGTGACACCTAGAGAGGATACTTGGCTCATAGATAACGGTGCCTTTAAGCACATGACAGGTCAGAAAGACATTCTCTCTAGCCTTATGGAAAAGGACTTCCCCAGAAAGTTTCACTTGGAGATGATTATCAGTACCCTATCAAAGGAATGGGACAATCCACCTACAAACTTGACTCAAGAACTTAGATAAGAATGAAGGATGTACTCTATGTACCAGGTTTGACAAAGAACTTACTTTCTATCTCAGCTCTAGATAAGAAAGGTTTCAGGGTTGCATTCATAGATGGTGAAGTTCTTATGTGGCATAAAGGAAAAACTATAGAAGATGCAATTGTTATTGGAACAAAAGAAGGTGGGTTGTACAAGTTAAAAGGTCACTCAGATGTAGCCTTAACTCACTCTACTAAAAGTCCTTGTGAACTTTGGCATAGAAGACTAGCTCACATCAACTACAAAGCCTTACCATATGTAAGCAAGGTAGTTATAGGTTTACCAGAATTAAAGGTTGATCATGAAGCTGTATGCAAGGGATGTGTACAAGGAAAGAACATAAAGAATCACTTTCCAAAGAGCGATAGTAAAGAAAAAGGAATCTTGGAGCTTATCCACTCAGATGTATGTGGTCCAATGCCATCAACCTCTCTAAGCGGGTATGTATACTATGTATCCTTTATTGATGATTACTCTTGTAAGACTTGGGTATATTTCTTGAAGTCAAAAGATGAAGTACTCAGAAAGTTCAAGGAATTCAAAGCCTTGGTAGAAAACCTCTCCGAAAGGAAAATCAAGATATTCAGGTCAGACAATGGAGGAGAGTACACTTCAAATGAATTTGGAAGCTTTTGCAGAGATGTCGGGATTAAGAGGGAGCTCACCACTCCCTATAATCCTCAACAAAATGGTGTAGTAGAAAGAGAGAATAGAACGATTATGGAAGCAGTAAAGACTATGATTCATGATCAAGATCTTCCAATGCACTTATGGGCTGAAGCAACAAGGACAACAGTATATGTCCAAAACAGATTATCCCATAGTGCACTTGGATTCATAACTCCTGAAGAAATGTTCACCAGAAAGAAGCCAGAAGTAAGCCATCTCAAAATATTTGGTTGTCTAGTATTTGTACACATTCCAAAAGAAAAGAGAACTAAGTTGGATCCTTCATGAAAGAAGGGAATATTTATTGGATACTGTGAGGCCTCTAAGGCCTTCATAATTTACATACCAGGTTACCATCATATTGAGATCAACAAAGATGTAACCTTTGATGAAGATGCAACAGTCAAAAGATCAAGGAAATGCTAGCTTGAAGAAGTATATGAAGAACATGTAGCTCCTAGAGTTGCAGAACCAATGAAGGAAGTTATAGTTAACCTTGATGATGAGATTCCAGAAGATCATGATATGACAGAATCTCAAGAACCTCCTCGTAGGATGATCTCTCACAAGAGAAAGTTAGCTTGGGCAAGAGAACTTATTAAAGATGCAGAGAAGTATGGTGCCCCAGAAGGAACCATGAGACAAAGCAAGAAACCTAAGCCATTCTCCAGCTATATGGCCTTGATGTGTGATCTCGTTGTTGAATTTTCTCTATTCTTAGCTCATGCACATGTAGTTTATTTCATTTAACATGTACTTGAACCATAAACATTGCAACAATACCATACACAAGTGCGACAATAACCAAGATCACAAGAAGAATAACCATGCACACGAACACAAGAAGTATTCTGGGAAACCCCTTCTCAAACAAGGGAAAAAGCCCAACAATCCTTTGCTATATTCTCAAGAGAAGATCCCCCACACCATAGACCTAGCACACAAGAGGGTGCTTACCAAAACCTAGAACCTAGCGCCCAGGAGAGGTGTGCACTTCAGTCGTACATGCACTTGCTGAAATTCCGAAATGACGAGTGAGAGTGTGTAATCCTCAATGGGGATTCACCTTTATTTATACAACAACTAACACAACAAAAGGTGTGTCTATTGGCACAATAGGGCCGACCTCAATAACTCAATAATATAATTAATCATTACACAAATTTTAATTATCTTTCACATATGGTGGGGTTGACTTGTACCCTTTACATCACAAATTAGGGTTACAAGCAAATCTTACTCTCAGACAATATAGCAAAGATCTCACATGTCTACTAGTGCTCGACCACTAGGGACACATCCACCTGTGCTCAGCCACATGGACGTCCTACTCAACAGATCACTCAACTGAGTCCACAGGAGTACCATCTCAAGCCGACTCAACTGAGTCCACAGGAGTACAAGGCAGGAGACCATCTCAAGCTGACTTAACTCAATCCAGAGGAGTACAAAGCAAGAGACCACACGTCATCACAACTCAGTCTAGAGTCTGATGCACACCCATCACATGGGCACACCCAACACTTGGGCTCTCTCTCACAGATGTCTCAACTCAATCCAGAGGAGAATGATTTGGAGGATGTCTCATGAAGCTGCAATCAACAACACTCATAGAGAAGGAACCTACTTGCTTTGAGGAAACCGTTCGGAAGAAAGAATGGATGGACGCCATGACAGAAGAATACCAGTCCATTATAAAGAATGATGTATGGGAAGTAGTTCCCAGACCAAAGAACAAAGATGTGGTATCTTCCAAGTGGATATACAAAATAAAACATGCAGTAGACGAAAGTATTGAAAAACATAAGGCAAGATTTGTGGCTCGTGGATTTTCTCAGAAGGAAGGTATTGACTTATGAAGAAACATTTGCTCCTGTAGCCAGATACACTTCTATCAGAACCATCATAGCTATTGCAACCAAAATGAAGTGGAAGTTACACCAGATGGATGTGAAAACAATCTTCTTAAATGGTGTTATTGAAGAAGAAGTGTGTATAGAACAACCTCAAGGGTTTGAAGTTGAAGATAGAAAGACTCATGTTTGCATGTTGAAGAAAGCTATGTACGGGTTGAAGCAAGCTCCTAGAGCTTGGTATGGCAGAATTAATAGTTTTCCGACGAGCTTGGGCTTTACCAAGAGTAAAGCTGATCCTAACCTTTACTTCAAGGTTATGAATGATGAGCCAGTTATATTGCTACTATATGTGGATGATTTACTCTTGACAGGAGAAGAAAAGCTCATCACAGATTGTAAGAAGAAGCTCGCTACAGAGTTTGAGATGAAAGACCTAGGCCCGATGCATTATTTCTTAGGTCTTGAAGTTTGACAGAGCGCAGAGAAGATCTTCCTTAACCAAAGGAAGTATGTAGTTGAAATACTGAAGAGATTTGACATGTTGGAATGTAAATCCATGAACACACCCAAGGAAACGAATTTGAAGCTCCTGGTTGATACTTCGTTAGAGTTGGTTGATCCTACTCTCTACAGACAGATTATTGGTTTGTTGATGTATCTGATGAATACCAGGCCAGATATATGCTTTGCTGTGAAAATCTTGAGTCAGTATCTGGTAGAGCCCAGACGTGTTCACCTTGTAGCTGCAAAGCATGTGATGAGATACCTTAAGGGTACGTTGGATGATGGTCTCTGTTATATTGGAGATCATGACTTCAGACTGTATGGTTATACTGATTTAGATCGGGCTGGAAGTGCTTCAGACAGAAAAAACACTTCAGGATGTTGCTTCAGTTTGGGGTCAGCCATGACTTCATGGCAAAGCAGGAAGCAATCCAGTATTGCTCTCAGCGCGTCAGAAGCGGAGTACATTGCAGCATGTTCCGCCAGTTGTGAAGCCATATGGCTTTGGAAGTTGTTGACAGGTTTGTTCGATCTGGAGATGGAAGCCACTGTGATTCTATGTGCTAAGCAGAGTTGTATAAAGATGACGAAGAACCCAGTGTTCCATGATAAATCGAAGCACATAGAGATCCAGTATCACTACATTTGTGATATGGTGTAGAGGGGAGCTGTAAAGCTCCAATATGTTGGCACAGATGAGCATGTTGCAGATGTGTTGACCAAGCCTCTGTCTCGTGTGAAGTTTGAGTACTTCTGAGACAAGCTTGGTGTTGTCCGAAAGGACCTCCCTTGAAAAGGGGAGTGATGCTGATGATACTATGGTATCCTGACTAACATCCGGTAGCTCCGTTGGGATTTTATATCCTAGGGGATTGATCATCCCTGGGCAGATCTCGAAGGTCTGGTAAGGACGGTCTGTCAGAGTACCTGTGCATGTATATGCTAGCTGTGGTTAGTAGTGGTAGCTTCGTTAGGATTTTATATCTTAGGGAATCTTATGATTCCTGGGCAGATCTCGAAGGTACGGTAAGGACGGTCTGTTAGAGAACCAAAAATGTTGTTGATACACCTGCCTCATTCTGTTGCCACATGTTGATGATGTTGTTGTTCTAGCCTCATGCTGTTGATGATGTTGTACCAACCTCGTGTTGTTGATGATGTTGTATAAACTTCATGCTGTTGGAGATGTTGTTCTAGCTTCGTGTTATTGATGTTGATGTTTCAGCTTCATGCTGCTGCTGCTGTTGATGATGATGATGTTACTCCAACTCCATGCTATGAATGATGATGATATTGATGATGAGAAAAACTTCTAATGATTTATAGATGTGTCAATCAATGTTCCAGATGTTGATGATGATGTTGTATTGGGTCATGTCAGTAGAATACCCTTCTCGTTAAGGGGGAGTGTTGAAATATTGTAACTTCGAAGAATATTCTAATTATATTTGAGTTATTATATTATAGATCAAATCCCCTTTTGCGGATTGATCATGTCGGGTCTTGTATAAGATCAAATCCCCTTTTGTGGATTGGTCAAACCATATTTATATGATGGTATTTGTAAAGTCGGTCCCTAGTGTTTATAAAGTGGTTTTTGTTTAAATATTGTAACTTCGAAGAATATTCTAACTATATTTAAGTTATTATCTTATAGATCAAATCCCCTTTTGTGGATTGATCATGTCAGGTCTTGTATAAGACCAAATCCCCTTTTGTGGATTGGTCAAACCATATTTATATGGTGGTATTTATAAATTCGCTCCCTACGGTTTATAAAGTGGTTTTAACTACTCCTGGAAGAAGTCGACCCTACTAAGTGAAGAGACATAACCCTGGTGAAATATCCCTGATCCAATTGATCTGGATATCTACTGCTGAACTACGGTTTTGCCATTGAAATCTGATACTCTGGGGTTTTTGAATGCGTTTGAGTTACTGTGTGAACATGCTTGATGATTTTCGCATGCGTGTTTCATTCATTAAGTGTTTTAGCAGTATAAGACAATGCATGCGAAATAGGGACAACACAACTCACTGATATATATAATGAGGAAAGAGCAGGAGATAGAATAATGAATGGAAGCAGATATAGTAATCGTCAGTTAGATCTCATGGATCGTCATTGGAATACAAATCAACAAATAAGAAATACCCGTGATCAGAGGAATGAATGCTGGTCTGCGCATGCACGGATAGATCGACAAAAAGCACTTTGGAAGCTCATGGTAACTGCTGCAGAATCTGGAAAACTCGTCCCGATGGCGATACCCGTTGGAATGAGCTGGAAACTGTCTCAAAAGAAGCGCCTTGGCCTCTAGGTTGATCCTGATGACTGTCGGACTGAAGATTCGACCTCTGAAGCTCCGGATGTCACCCCTTGAGGGTTTGCGCACCTCCTAGGCTCAATGAGTGCGCCTTAGTGATTCCACCATCGGAATCTGACGATGTATAGCTCAAAACGATCGTCCTGGTCTCCTCTGTAATGGGTCGAAAGGGATTCCTCAGATCTGCTCTAGAATGTCCCCTGGAACCCCAAATGTGCTTCCTCAAGAGCTGCGCCCTAAATGACTGTTTTCTGCTTTTCGGGAGATTCCACTGTCAGAAACTAACGACAGGTGGCTCAATAGGTGTGCCCTGGCTAGCTCTCTAATGGGTCAGAAGGAATCATCCAAATACTGAACTGTCTCAAGCGGCCATGCAAACCCTCTCTTTAACACTTATGTCCTCATTGGTTGAGCTGCGCAATCACTAAACTAGATACTGTAATGCATGGTGAAATACCTGGATGGTATCTCCGATAGGCTAGGGTGTGTCTCTCAACACCGAAATCGATCAATGGTGGTGGTCTCCTCCAGAAATCCACAAAACAACAAGGGGGTCGATTTCCTCCTTTACAAATATCTCAACATCAAATCATAACATAATGAGGAATTAGGTCGAATTCCGCCCTTTATACTCTTCCCGATCTAATTCACCATTGACATCACTTAAGCTAGGTGCTTTTCCTCCTGAGGTGAGTAATTAATTAATTAAGTCCCCCTTTCACACCTTTTCGTTCAAATTCTTCGTTGACTTGGGCTTAAGTGACTTTTCCCATGCTTTTTGGCTTAATTCATCGTTTAGCCACCAAATCGCCCTTATTTCTCTTATTGTTCCCTGTTCGTGCTTGACTATAGTTTACGGGAACACATAGACTACTAAGTCACTCCCTGCTAGCCTACTCTTGAGAATGGAACATCACGGTCCTCCCTTCCCGAGATTGCTTGTCCTCAAGCAACATCAATCCTGGGTGCTGCAAAATATGCTCTCCCTCCCATGTGGCA
>JASDQU010236932.1:0-13373 GCA_032191745.1 Picea mariana
CTAAGCCTCCTCTATTTGATGGAACAAATTTTTCCTTCTGGAAGGTTAGAATGAGAACATACCTAATGGCCTTAGGTGTTGATGTTTGGGATGTAGTAGAGACTAGATATGATGCAGGAGCATCATCTCATGTCAGCCAGCCAGCTAGCCACGTCAAGCGCACACATTCAAAGCTCAAGAGAGGCGCAGTCCTAGTTTTTTATTTGAATGAATGTAATTAATTGAATGTAAATAAATGTTTTAAGCTGTTGAGTTGGGAAGCCATGCCTTTGTGGAGACTGTAGGTAGATAGGCCTTTAATGTTTGTAAGGCTTTGATGTAGATCCGATCTGCGGACTAGACAACCATTGAATGTAATTGAATAGGGTAGTTGAGGTTTGGAGGGAAGAGCTCGAAGAGCCCCCTCAGGTAAAAAGATCTTTTGGGGTCTCATTTTGTAGTAGTTAGCATAGAGAAGAGTGGAGAAGAGTTAAATAGTTGAGTTAGAGTCTGCAAGTAGAGAGAAGAAGAGAAGGAGCTGAGACCTTGTTACAGACTGTGCTCAGGAACACCATTGTAAACAGGCATTTGCCATTTTAATATAAACAACAGTTTTTCCTGCATATTTCTGGTGTTAAATGAATGTCTGTGAGTGTTCTTTATATGATATGAATGTATGATGTAGATGTATGTTAGGCATTTGCAGGGGTTTTGTTTGATTTTAGGCTGGAGAGGTCTTTGAGGCTTCACACCAGGAAGGTGTGACAGAACGCTGCAGGTTTTGATAGCTGTGCACAGAGGGTGCATTTCTAAATTCTGCAGGTTCAGACAAAGACGTGTCAGGTGGGCACAGAAGTTGAAATCAGCAACTCGGGAGAAAGACTTGTGAGGTTGTTGAATACCTCAGGAGGTGAGGCTATGTCAGCAAAACACAGTTGCAGATAGAACTGATGTTGTGAGTTCTGTAGAGCTCTTCCAGGTGGGCATTGAGCGGGTGCAAAGGAGTGTACAGAGGAACTCGGCTGTGAGTTCGTTAGAAGCAAGGATCACTAAGGATTCTTGACACTCTGCCAGGAGGGAATTGACTAAGTTCCAGAGCACATAGAAGGCACTCTATTGAGTTCAAAAGAAGATAGAACCTCTGAGGAGTTCTGAAAGAGCTCTGCCAAGTGGGCATTGAGAAGAACTCTGCTGTGAGTTCAGATAGGAGAACTAGAATCACTAAGGATTCTGAGAGCTCTGCTAGGTGGGCATTGAGCAGGTGTAAGGAGGACATAGAAGACAGAACTATGGGATGTTCTGTAAGAAGATACTCTACTAGGTGGGCATGGAGTAAGTACTTTAAGTGCATGAAAGGGATTCTGTTGAGTTCAGAAGAAGGCAGAAACTCTGAGGAGTTCTGTAAAAGGCTTTTCCAAGTGGGCATTGAGCATACTCGTAAGGTTATTGGATACCCAGAGAGAGAGACTCAGCAATAGGTTTCTTGAGCAGAAGGATAGCCAGGAGGGCATCCAAATTCTCCATCTACAGGAAAAGGAAAGAATATTTATTCCCTTAAGGTCTGAGGAGCAGGAAAGCTCAGAAGAGACAGCACCTTTGCGTGCGTGCAAAAACTCTGCAAGGAGTGCAGGAGTCGTGGAAACCTCTTAAGGTTTCAGATAAGGCCAAATCTCAGGAGGAGTAGTGATTTAAGCACACAGAGAATAACTGCAAGGAGTGCAGAAGCCACAGAACTCTTTGAAGAGTTCAGAGTTGCCAAAGATCAGGAGGGACAACATTTTCATATAAGTGCAGGAGAACTCAAGTCGTAGAGCTCACAGAAATGGAGCAAATGTCAAGGCCTTTGAGAATTCAAAATTCTCCCAAGTCTAGGAAGAAATCTTGCGCATGCTCAAGAAGGAGGCACATCAGTCGTTAGATTAGTCTGAGGAAAAGAGATCTGGACCGTTGAAAGACTTCATGTCCAGGAGGCAGTGCAACAGAGAAGTGCACAGAAGAGATGGATCTGAACCGTCAGATCTTGGTCAAAACAACCGATAGCGGTTAAATCTGTCAGAAGTTGTGTGGGGTTAAACCCTTGTAAGCAGAGGAGAGAAGTCCCGAAGAAGTTGGTAGAAGGATTTTGGCATTCGGGAGTTCGGGAGTTCGGAGGGTGAGAGTCCGGACACTCGGCCTCCAAAATCGCGAAAAGGAAAGATTAGATCTGAGCCATCCATTCATTGAGACACGTGGAGGGGATCAAGGGACCCATCAGTATTTCGGCTACTGGGGGTTCAAGTTGACAAGATTGTGTCATAGGGGTCGCGAGTAGCAAAGTCCTGAGAGAACCTGAGTCATTCGTTGGAGAGTGGACATGTGTCACGAGATCGCCCATATCAAGGATTCAGACATCGGAGGTTGGGAGTGCGAAGCAACAGCAGCGAGGAGGATTCTTGCATTGGGAGAACTCAAAATAGCGAAAGGAGGAGAGAAGGCCAGGACAAGCGCCATATCAGTGTTTCGCGTATCGGCACTTCGAAGGTCTAGAGGACAAGAGGTCGAGCGCTTGGGTTGCGAAACCCTGAAATAAGGTCTCAGTCATGTGAGGGATGGTCACTTGGACCGGAGCCTAGCCAGGCGGGGCTAAGGCATTGCCAATTCAGCATTTCACGGATCGGTGAATCGGGAGTCGAGAGGTCGAGAGGTCGGGCCCTCAAATAACGAAATCCCGTGATAAGGCCATGGTCATACGAGGAATGGTCATATGGGCCAAAGCACAGCCCAAGGGGAAAATTGTTGATTGAAGCCTTGTCGGCATTTTGGGGATTGGAAGGTCGAGGAGTTGAGGACTCTCGACATCGGGAAAAGAAAACCCCGAAGCCCGATAATTGTATTTCCTGTTGTGGAAACACAAACTCCATTTTGGAGGGAAAAGTCACAGGGGCATGTAGAGGCCATGACAGGGCAAGAAGGACCTGTGGATTGTTATGAATAGTGATTCCTGTGGGGATCGAAAGAGCTGCTCTAGCTCGAGAATTGAATGAACAATCTTGTGAGCGGACGTAGAGTGACGTACTACATCAGTAATGGTATCAGAGCACAGATTTTGTTTGTATATTGTAGACAGAAAGAGAAGGCAAAGGAAAACAGGGTGGCTGAAGACTCTGTGGTGATTGTTCGCGGGTAGGCAGCAATCGAGAAGACAGTCAATAGAACTGTAGGAAGAGGCTGAAGCACTCAGGTTTGCAGGAGTGAGCAACAAGTTTTCTAGGAGGGCAGACAGAGACAACAACATGGCTACTAAAGGTCATAGGTATGCTAGAAGGAAGAACTAGGAGCTAGTGAGTAAGAAAGACATAGATGAAGAGCTCACTGATATAAGAGCGGAGATATAAAATCTTGCATTGCGGATGAAACAAAATGAAATTCAAATATGTGAACCGGAGACTGGGAGAAATCTCGAAGAGGATGAGGATGAAATGGGATCGGCAGGAGGGTAGCAAAAGGTTTCCAATTTTCCAGGTGGGCAAGGGAATAGAGATGGGATCAGTTGATTCCATAGACTGCCAGGAGGGTAGCAGAGAAATCCCAATTTTCCAGGTGAGCAGGGATAAGAAGATGAGGCTATTTGAGAGTCTCATAAACTCAGGGGCGAGTTGGAATCAGCCAGAGGAGATGACAGAGTAGGTGAGATCAGAGATGGATTTGAATCAGCCAGAGTAGCTGACAGAGGAAGAAGATCAGGTGAATCTTCAAATGATTGGGGGAATTCAAGTATTCCTACCACAGCCTAGGGGAGGCAGAAATATGTGTTGCAGGTGAAACAATAACAGAAGGACGGCTAGCTGAGACTGTCAAAGAGGAATTGGAGCAGATATCTGAGGCTGCCCAAGAAGGAGAGGAGAATGAGCATTCTAAAGAATGGATCAATGCTTTCAGCAAGGAAGTTGAGGAAGCCACAACACTAAAGCTGGTAGTAGAAGAAGCCAAAGAGAAGGCAGGAATATTAATCACTCCATGGGAGATGGAGCTGAAGACGTTGGAGGATTGGCTGAACAATCCAAGGCCAGTAAGAGAACTGGAAGAAGATGAACTATCATAGGAGGTGACTAAACAACAGGTCAGTCGAGAGAAGACTGTAGAGATGGACTTTGCAGCAATGTGGCAAGTTGAGGCCACGGAAGATGAAGAGGATGGCATGGGAGATCATGATGATCTGCCCAATTGTAGAAAATTTTTGCAGCTGAGGAGATTGCATGAACAGGGCCAGCCATGGGAGGAGTTGGACAAAGTGATCGAGAAGATTAGAAGGCTGATGATAGATTCAACAGAGACTGCCATCAAGGAGGCACTAGGTAGAAGAAAGGAAGCAACAGCGTAGCAGTAGTAGCAGCAACAAGGGAATGGAGCGAAGAAACATCTCCAGACATTTGTTTGGGATCCAAGAGGATTTCCATAGCTGAGGGTGGAATCTCATGAGCAGGAGCTCATGAATTTTGCAGCTGAGGAGTATGATGCAGGAGCATCATCGCAAGCCAGCCAGCCAGCCAGCCATGTCAAGCGCACACATTCAAAGCTGAAGAGAGGCACAGTCCTCATTTTTTATTCGAATGAATGTAATTAATTGAATGTAAATAAATGTTTTAAGTTGTTGAGATGGGAAGCCATGTCTTTGCGCAAACTATAGGTAGATAGGCCTTTAATGTTTGTAAGGCTGTGATCTAGATCCAATCTACGGACTAGACAACCATTGAATGTAATTGAATAGGGTAGTTGAGGTTTGGAAGGAAGAGCTCGAAGAGCCCCCTCAGGTAAAAAGATCTTTTGGGGTCTCATTTTGTAGTAGTTAGCATAGAGAAGAGTGGAGAAGAGTTGAATAGTTGAGTTAGAGTCTGTGAGTAGAGAGCAGAAGAGAAGGAGCTGAGACCTTGTTATAGGCCATGCTCAGGAACACCATTGTAAACAGGCATTTGCCATTTTAATATAAACAACAGTTTTTCCTGCATATTTCTGGTGTTAAATGAATGTCTGTGAGTGTTCTTTATATGATATGAATGTATGATGTAGATGTATGTTAGGAATTTGCAGGGGTTTTGTTTGATTTCAGGCTCGAGAGGTCTTTGAGGCTTCACACCAGGAAGGTGTGACAGAACGCTGCGGGTTTTGATAGCCATGCACAGAGGGTGCATTTCTGAATTCTGTGGGTTCACACAAAGACGTGTCAGGTGGGCATAGAAGTTGAAATCAACAACTCAGGAGAAAGACCTGTGAGGTTGCTGAATACCTCAGGAGGTGAGGCTGTGTAAGCGAAACATAGTTGCGGACAGAACTGATGTTGTGAGTTCTGTGGAGCTCTGTCAGGTGGGCATTGAGCGGGTGTAAAGGAGTGTACAGAGGAACTCGGTCGTGAGTTCATTAGAAGCAAGAATCACTAAGGATTCTTGACACTCTGCCAGGAGGGCATTGAGTAAGTGCTAGAGCGCACAAAAGGAACTCTGTTGAGTTACGAAGAAGACAGAACCTCTGAGGAGTTCTGCAAGAGCTTTGCCAAGTGGGCATTGAGCATATGCATAGTGATGCATTGAGAAGAACTCTGATGTGAGTTCAGACAGGAGAACCAGAATCACTAAGGATTCTGAGAGCTCTGCCAGGTGGGCATTAAGCAGGTGTAAGGAGGACACAGAAGATAGAACTACGGGATATTCTCTAAGAAGATACTCTGCAAGGTGGGCATGGAGTAAGTACTTTAAGTGCATGAAAGGGATTCTATTGAGTTCAGAAGAAGGCGGAAACTCTGAGGAGTTCCGTAAAAGGATTTTCCAAGTGGGCATTGAGCATACTCGTAGGGTTATTGGATACCCAGAGAGAGAGACTCAACAATAGGTTTCTTGAGCAGAAGGATAGCCAAGAGGGCATCCAAATTCTCCATCTGCAGGAAAAGGAAAGAAGATTTATTCTCTTAAGGTCTGAGGAGCAGGAAAGCTCAGAAGAGACAGCACCTTTGCATGTGTGCAAAAACTATGCAAGGAGTGCAGGAGTCGTGGAAACCTCTTAGGGTTTCAGAGAAGGCCAAAGCTCAGGAGGAGTAGTGATTTAAGCACACAGAGCATAACTGCAAGGAGTGCAGAAGCCGCAGATATCTTTGAAGAGTTCAGAGTTGCCAAAGATCAGGAGGGACAACGTTTTCATATAAGCGCAGGAGAACTCAAGTCGTAGAGCTCGCAGAAATGGAGCAAAGGTGGAGGCCTTTGAGAATTCAAAATTCTTCCAAGTCTGGGAAGAAAGCATGTGCATGCCTAGGAAGGAGGCACAACAACCATCAGATTAGGCTGAGGAAAAGAGATCTGGACCGTTAAAAGACTTCATGTCCAGGAGTTAGTGCAATAGAGAAGTGCACAGAAGAGACGGACTTGAACCGTCATATCTTGGTCGAAACAATCGATAGCCATTAGATCTGTCAGAAGTTGCATGGGGTTAAAACCTCGTAAGTAGAGGAGAGAAGTCCCGAAGAAGTTGGTAGCAGGATTTCGGCATTCAGGAGTTCGGGAGTCCATAGGGAGAGAGTCCAGACAGTCGGCCTCTGAAATCGTGAAAAGGCAAGATTAGACCTGAGTCGTTCGTTCATTGAGACACATGGCGGGGATCAAGGAGCCCATCAGTATTTCGGCTACCGAGGGTTCAAGTTGACAAGATTGTGTCATAGGGGTCGCGAGTAGTGAAGTCCCGAGAGAACCTGAGTCGTTCGTTGGAGAGTGGACACGTGTCGCGAGATCACCCATATCAGGGATTCAGACATTGGAGGTCGGGAGTGCGAAGGAACAACAACGAGGAGGATTCTCGCATCGGGAGAACCCGAAATAGCGAAAGGAGGAGAGAAGGCTGGGACAAGCACCATATCGACGTTTCGCATATCGACACTTCAGAGGTCTAGAGGACAAGAGGTTGAGTGCTTGGGTTGTGAAACCCTGAAATAAGATCTCAGTCATGTGAAGGATGGTCACTTGGACTGGAGCCTAGCCAAGTGGGGCTAACGCATTGCCAATTCAGCATTTCATGGATCAGTGAGTCGGGAGTTGAGAGGTCGAGAGGTCGGTCCCTCGAATAGTGAAATATCGAGATAAGGCCGTGGTCATACGAGGAATGGTGATATGGGCCAAAGCACAACCCAAGGGGAAAATCGTTGATTGAAGCCTTGTTGTCATTTTGAGGATTGGAAGGTCGAGGAGCCGAGGAATCTCGACATCGGGAACAGAAAACCCCATAGCTCGATCATTCTATTTCCTGTTGTGGAAACATGAACTCCATTTTGGAGGGAAAATTCACAGGCACGTGCACAGGCCATGACAGGGCAAGAAGGACCTGTGGATTGTTATGAATAGCGATTCCCGTGGGGATCGAAAGAGTCTCTCCGGCTCAGGAATTGAATGAACGATCTTGTGAGCGGACGTAGAGTGACGTACTGCATCAGGATACATAAAGCCTGTTGTGCTAGCTTCCAAGGATGATAAGTTAGAATTTAGCTTTAATGCTAAGGGAATGAATGCTATCTTGAATGGACTTGCAGAAGCCGAGTTTGTAAAGGTGATGCATCTTCAAACTTCCAAAGAAATGTGGGATAAACTTATTAGCAGCTATGAAGGAAATGAGAAAGTAAAAGATGCCAAACTTCAAACATTTAGGTTGAAAAACTAAAGGTGAATGAAGATGAAACAATTAGCAAGTATTTTTTAAGAGTTGAATAACTTGTGAATGCCATGAAGGGTCTTGGTGAGAAGATTGAAGAATCAATTTTAGTTCAGAAGATTTTAAGATCTTTGCTTGATAAATTTAATCCAAAAGTCTCTGCAATAGAAGAACTAAATGATCTTAAAACTCTGTCCATTGATCAAATCCTAGGAACTTTAATTTCATATGAAATGAGAATCAACAAAGATAAATCCATTACTAAAGAAGCATATTTTAAAGCAGGCAAGGATATTGATTCAGATTTAGATGATATTCAGGCAAAATTTGTGAGAAGGTTAAAAAAAGGATCAGGAAAATATCAAGGCAAGCTTCCCCTCAAATGTTTTAACTGTGGTAAGATAGGTCACTTTGCAAATAAGTGTCCACACAAGAAGAAGGATCAGAACTATGAAGGTGAAGAGAAGTACAAATCCAAAAGTTTTGATAGAAAGAAAAGTTTATGTGTAAACAATGATGAATCCTCAGAAGACACCAATAATGACTCTTTCTGTGAAGATAAGGTAAATGACTTCATGCTTATGGCCAAAGAGGATTATGATAATAAAATCACAGGCAGTGATGATAATGATGAAGAAGCTATGGTTGACTTGGAAAGAGAGCTGATCAGCGCTTTGGAAGAGATTGACAGACTCAGACTTAAGAAGAGAAAGAAAAAACAATGGTTGATACAGTTCAAGAAAGGCACTAAAAAACCCGATGAATACTTTTCCCTGCTAAAAGTGGAATTAGAAGAGGCAAAGAAAACAGAGCACATTCTGAAACAACAATTATCATAAAAGAAGGCAAGATCTGAAGCCCTGGAAGAAGAAGTAGTGAAAACAAGGAAAGACTTGGAGAAGTTTCAAGCCTTGTATCATCAGAATTTGTGCAGTATCAAAGACTCAGAAGGATTAGCCACCATTCTGAATCAGCAAAGGAATCCAAAGCTGAAAACTGGTTTGGGTTATGAAGAGGGATCAAGTAGTGGTCAGCCAAGAAACAAAGAACCCATCAAGTTTGTCAAATCTATAACCAATGAAAACAACAAACCTGCATAAACAAAGGAAGACAATCAGTCGCCCAAAAGGAGTAAAGAAAAAGGTGCCAGGACTGAATCTGTAGAACAAAGAAATAATGCACTCCCTGCTCAAGGAAATCATCAACATGGAAGAAATTGACTTGCTCAAAGAAGACAACCATTTTCCAGGTACCAAGGATTTTTCTATGGATATTGTTTTTTCTGTTCTAACTTTGGTCACAAAGTTGTAAACTGTTCTTTAGAATTTAGATATGAGAAAGCAAGACATTCAAGGTATAGATATCTGTCACAACAACGAATGAGACACCCAAGTAAAAAACCTCCACAGATTGAAAATCACTTGATGGCTAGGAAAAGGACACAGGTTGAGCATAACAATCGTTTTGACTCTTTAATCAACAAACCAGAATGCTACATCTATCATAACTATGGGCATAAAGCTGTTGATTGTCGCTTAAAGAACTATAAATCAGATTTGAATTCCTCTGCTGAAAATGTCAAGGTTTGGAAGAAGAAAGAAAGTGATAAGTGTGGATTAGTGTTGTCGGCTCAAAGACAAAAGAACCCCTGGAATATAGATAGTAGATGTTCCAAGCACATGACTGGAGAAAGTCATAGGTTTCTTCTTATAAGCAAAATCAAAACAGGAAATGTGATCCTTGGAAATGATGAACCAGGTAAAAACAAGGATAAAGGAATGGTGAGTTTAAGTAATGGAAAAGGAGATTCTCAGGATGATCTTCCTATAGATGGGATGAAACCTAATTTGCTCAATGTAAGTCAAATGTGTGACAGAGGATATAAAGAGGTGGTCCTTTCCAAAGACCGTAAGATAAAGTTTGTAAACTCGGGGCAAGTGATGGCTAAAACCATAAGGACAAACAAAAATGTTGATGTTGAATCCTCCCTGCAACTAAAGAAGAAGATTCAGATATAATAAAAGAATGTTAAGTTAGCATTTATCCCATGGAAGAAGTAGGAGAAGAATCATGTCATAAGATGGAAGAAAAAGTTTTGAAGGTTGAGAAGTCAAACACCCAAATCAAGTTCTTGAACAGTTCCATGACCCTGGATAATATCTTGGATAGTCAGAGATCACCAAATGACAAATCCGGTATTGGACTCAACAAGGTAGAAATCAGTGCTCCTAAGAAACCTGATACAGGTCCTCCATTTGCAAAAAGGAAAAGCAGATGTGAGGATGTTTGTAGTGTTTTTCTCTTGTGATGTAGATGGTCGTAAAAGCCTTGGGTTGTAAGAATAATGGAAGAAAAATGAACTTGTAGTAATAGAAATTGATGAGAATCAATGGGAAAATCCAAGGGTTGTTTGAAAAGTACGAGGTACAATTACATAGTATTTCAGTAGGACAACAACATCCTCAGCAACAACATTTTGTTTTACAAAATGATATACATGACATCCTGTAGAGATAACAAGAGGAAAGACCTTGTCATGGAAAGCTAACCTCTTAGGAACAAAGGGGGAAAGCAGTTAGAAGCAGAGAGAGAACAGTGACAGGGGGAGTCATCCAGTTATGACAAGAAAAGGTTGATGAAGGAGTCCCAGTAAGAGAGGTGAGCAATTTTGATTATTCTACAAAGGATACAACGGAAGCTGAAGATGAACNGCCTCAAATAAGAGAGTCCATCCTATCAGGGGGAGTTTGTGTTGGTTTAATATCTGATACCTCCTAAAAATACTGCAACAGCTCAGGGGGAGCATGTGTTCTTTGACATTGATGTCGAAGGGGGAGAAAAGAGTCTAGGCGCCTTTTTTACCATCAATGCCAATTTGGGAGATTGTTGGCATGTTTTACAGGCAGTCTATTCTTGTCATTGATGGAAAGTACAACAATGACGATGGCTTAAGTACAGGAAGAATGTGTCACGTGGGCACCAGAAGTATTTTGGGAAGATGCAGTAGAGCAAGCTCGATAAGATCATAAGAGATAGTGCATAGTATGCGTGTTTGTCATTGATGGCAAAGATCGTGAATAGCAGCGCAGGGATAATGGCATGGCAATGGCAAGTTCAAAAAGTGATCATTGGATCCCATTCAAAAGCGTAAACTCCAGGAGTCAAGGAAGCAACTCACAGCAGAAAATCGTGAAATGTGGAACCACAACTTAATCTCCATTTCGGAGTTTCGGATACCAGGAGTTGGAGGTGTCAAGGAAACTCATGACAAGAATGATGAAATCGCGAAATGCGAAACCACGACGTTTCAGAGTTTTGGATAGCGAGAGTTGGAGGAGTCAAGGAAGCAACTCACGAAAGGAACTCACGATATGAGAAATCACAAAAATATCTGGACTGTTGGATCATCAAGATTGTGGACCGTTGATCTGACTCCATTTCGAAGTTTCAGATACTAGGAGTTGGAGGATTCAATAGTTAAGACTCTTCATCATAGGACTCTCGAAGTTGCGAAATGTGAAACGCCAAAATCCCGAAACAGGTACATCAACAAAGACTCCATTTTGGAGTTTCCCAGACTAGGAACTCAAAGATCAAAGGAACTTTAACCTTTGAAGTAGCGAACCTCGAAATCTCGAAACAAGCACATCAACAAACCACGTCAGCTAAGGACACATGGAACAATTAGGCAATGACAAGTGTCAAGTTGATTCAACATTTCAGGCACATGTAAGTCATGAATCAGAGTGACATGTGGAAGCTATTCGGCATGTGTCAATCCATGTGTGACGTCAGCAGGTTTTTGTCACATCGGAACTTTCTATTTCAGGGTTTTACATAGCAAGCAAAAACTCCACCATCATGAAGTCTCGAACTCCAAAATTCCGAAAGGGACTATTGTGAGTCTCGAAAACCTGAAAGGAAAAACTCCGAAATCCCGTCAACCGTCCATATCAGTGGTTTATGTGAACCGTCCGATCACTTCGGACATTTTTTGATCATGAATTTTATAATGTTGGATTCACAATCAATCGAAGGGAAAAACGTCGAAATCCCTTCAGTCGTTTGATTAAGAAAATAAGGGATCATATTATGAAGTCTTGTGGATCATTAATCTGGCTCCATTTCGGGGATTGCAATTTGGAGTGTCAAGACACTTCTTCACAGGAATGCTGAAATGTCGAAATGTGAAAACACCTTTTGGTGTAGGCTGTGGTCATTGTTAGTGGTCATGTGAGAGGGAGGAGCTAGCACCAATTTAAGCTCCTTTTCAGTGATCGTAACATGAAGATTCGAGACTCTTCACCACAGGAATGCCGAAATGTCAAAATGTGAAATGAAGAAATCAATGTGAGACCCTGTGCTTGTAATCCAACGGTGTTGGATACTTGGAAATCTGATCGAAGGGCTATTGTTGCTCTTCATAGTTAATTGATCAGTTATGATTCTGTTAGAAAAACTGAATCATGACTCTTGGACGGTTGGTAATTCAGTTGTTGATGCGTTTTCTTGGAGGTTCATAGTGTAACAGCTAGAAACGACTGATGGTTTCTGCCAAATGACTCGAAGAGACTTTGGGGTGATCACCAAAGAATATGAAGAGTCTCGAGGCATCTTCCAGTGGCATGAAGACTGTTCATAGAGGCTATTGACAGATGTAAGACCGTTGGAGCCTGGAACTGCAATAGAGGGAATGAGCTCGACTGTGACAGAGAAGACGAAGAGTCTCGACTACTGGAGAGGCTAAGGAATCTCGGCATAACACCCAATGATGATGGATGCATGGGTTTAACCACCAGAGAAGCTGAAGAGTTGCAATGATGATCAGGTAGAGCACTCGACATGGGGAGAGAATGCAGAAGCATTGTGAATAGAGGATGCAGAAGATGCACAAAGAGAATAAAAACGTATAATAAAGAAGAGATTGGGTGTTGTTGAGAGTGATTCAGGTGTGTAGAAGGAGCTAGAGTGCAGCAGCTGAAATGCATAGAAGAGGAATGGTGCATAGAAGGGACATGGTGCACAGAGAATAAAAGGAAGAAGAACATAAAGCATAAGGAAGGTGTGCAGGAAGACACTGATGAAGGTAGAGCAGAGCAGTGTAGCAGAACAGTGATGAGACCGGTAAGCCATTGATAAATATTATATCACTGTGATAAATTTATATATAGCAAACTTTATAATCAGGGTGGTTGGGAGGTGCTAGGGAGGACTATTTTCCTCATAGTTTCAAGTGGGTGCCTGAACACAGGGAGTTGTAGCTTCCATCTAGTTGCAGCCAGAGAAACCAGGGTGGCAGGGTGGTGCAAGGGAAAATTATTGTTCTCTATTATACAGGTTGGTGCCTATGTGACTGGAAGTTGGTACTTCCATCCAATTGGTGCTGGAACACTTAGAGAGTTGTTGCTTCCTTCTAGTGGGTGCTAGAGAAACCAGGGAGTTGGTGCTTCCTTCTAGTGGGTGCTAGAGAAACCAGGGAGTTGGTGCTTCTTTCTAGTAGGTGCTAGAGAAAACAGAGAGTTGGTGCTCTCAACAAGTTGCAGCTTGAAAAACAGAGGTTGTAGCCTCACAATGAGTTGGAGCTCATATGTATTATAATGTACAGAATGTAAAGATTACTTATCATACCAAGAAGAAGAGGTTTTTACTCTTTATGGGTTTCCTCAGGAAATATCTGTCTTTGTATATTTTGTATGTGTGACTGATGTCAAATGTTCTATTGTTTACCTCCC
>JASDQU010236933.1:2283-16980 GCA_032191745.1 Picea mariana
ATCCATCTTCATCATGTATCAATGACAACTCATTGATCCATCTTCATCTATGCATTCTCATCAAGGAAAATACATATTATATTACATCAATCATCAATCAATCAATCCTTTGACATCAATCAATCACTTGACATCAATCAATGACATCAATCAATCAAACCATTGGCATCAATGAAAACATGATCCAACACTTGCATGTTGTAGGTTTTCTTGCTTCTAATGCAATAAAGCATTCAAGTTTCCTAAAACTCTACCCACAATGTTGTTAATACAATTATGTGGGTTTTTTTGTTTGTGTGTGTGTGTGTGTCTATATACATATACATATACATGTATGCATACTGATATACACTTTGTTTTACAACAAAATTATATGTAGGACCGAAAACAATTATATATCTTCCCAATCGAATTTGTTTGTAGCTGAGATACCAAGCTCGTCACTAGGGAAACCTAAAATATATTTTTTTGTGTGTTTTTGTCTGTATTATCCTAACTCCTAATGAATAGAACATCTCTAAAGGTTGTAACTACCAAAAAAAATGTACTACAACTGAGACTATGGTTGTAATATCTATTTGAATGAACTAGATGTAGGAAATGATACAAAAAGATGATCTATTATGTTTCGATTATATGAAAAAAATTCAGTTATACCAACCCACCAATCAAAACATTAACAACATAATCAATGTAAGTGTTGTGGATATGTGGGTTCTATCAACAATGATTGATGATAAACACCCAATGCACATTGGTTTTAGGTGAAAGTCCAATAACATTTCCGAATTGACTTTATAATAATATTTACCAAGTTCATGGTTGTATCCAATCACTTAATTACATTACCAATTAAAATATGGATGAAATTAAGTTGTGGGACGATTAGCAATTCACTTGAGGAGATACCCACTGAAGGGATGTTGGTCTACACAGTGAAAAAAAATATATTCAATGCCTCATGAGATAGAATACATGTTTTCCCAATATCTACACCACTAGAATTTGACCCAATAATCTATCAACTAAGGTGATGACACTAGAAGAAAAACTCCCCATGGTTAAACAAAACATTTATTGTAAAATGGCATTGTGGAGAACAAATGGAAAATATATTTGTTCATCTCTATGGTAAGAGATCATGCAGATCAACCAAATGTAGTGGGTGAGTGGGAGATTAAACAACAATAATTAACTAAATGCCCGGTGACAAGTAATGTGATTGCATCAACCGTTAATTACTAAATTCAATACTTTCGACAACCTTAATTCATTTTGAATGTTAATGGATGACTAGAATATTTTGGAACAAAATTATTAAATGGAGAACAAACAAGCATATTAAAAAAATGAATTGAACATCATAAACAAAACCCATTTACACAATGATTAAGCAACCAAAGAGAAATTAGATACACCATATACATATAGAATTCACCTTGGAAACAAAAAAAAAAGACTAACATTTGATGAAGGGTTTTATTATTCTTGAGATATTGTTTGTTACAAAGAAGAGATACATTATCAAGAGATTCAATGCATTTTTACTCATTGGTAAGAGTGCAAGTGGCTTTGAATTAGGGATGACCTTCAATCATCGAATTGGATTCTTTTTCCAAGTTTTTCATGTCTTTATTCTACCCTTTTACCCATGAGTTGTCTTCCTCTCTTCCTTCCAAGCCCCTTTTCTCCACAATCTTCATATTTGATGGGTTTATTCCAAACCTTTTTTCTCCACAATATTCATATTTGATGGGTTTACTTGGAAGGCTAACCATCATAATTGTTTTCTTCATCTTCCAAGTGAAAAGTATTTTTAGACTATTCACTGAACTTTGCAATTTTTTTTTTTTTCTTACAAAGTTAAATAGAGAGATATTTATATGATCCATTTAAAATCAAAATTTTAAGTTTACACCTCATCTAGATCCATATAGTCTGTCACCATTACAAGATGGGCATCCAGTAATTGTGAAAGAGCAATTCTTGATTATTTTTTATATAAAAAGATACAATTATATATATTTATTTGTGATGTTTTTCCCATGGATACTTATCACATTTTTTTGGGAAGTCCATGGTAGTTTTATAGGAGGGTTACACATGATAGGAAAAGAAGCACATACTAGTATGAAAAGGATGGGATGAAATTTTTTACTTATATTCTTTGAATGAAAACATGGAGAAGGATTAAAAAGAGACACTAAGTCCACTTTTTGTATATATGAAGGAAAATGAGTAATAAGAACATATGAGGAAATAAGTTAAAGAAAATGAAGACCATGTAATTGGTGTTATTCTAGTAACACATTTGAAGGAGGATAATATGGGATTTTCCCATTCCCATAGTATTGTATGTGTTGGTATGTTCTCAAGAAGTGTAGTTAAGAAAGTGGAGGATGTAAAACATGGAGGAGACAACCAATCACAGAGTTGAGAGAAAATATATTGGTGTACTTGTGTAGTCAATGTAGTAGGAAATGGGAATTCAACCTATGAGAGAGGATGGTGAATCAAAAGTAACCCTCAAATAGGAGTAATGTAATGTAGTAAGATGATTTAGAAAACAAAGGTCGAGGTAGTGCAAAATTATTGAATATATTTGCAAAGAAGGGATGAAATGATAAAGAGTGGGATAGAGACAAAGACACATTACATCCACTTATTGAAGAAAATGTTGTGGATTTTATCATAAAATGTAGAGAAGGATGTACATTCTACAATTTGTTCTCAACTACGTTTTGAGAAGCATACTCAAATTTTTTCAACTAGGGGATTGTGATGCAAGAGTATCCTTGATACTAGATATATCCTACATGTTTGTTTACCTTTTCTTAGTTTTGTATCTTTTCAGTTATTAAAAGAAAAAAATGTATCTATGTAGTACATTATTTCATGTTCATAGTGATTTTTTGTCCACCATTGGATATGAATTCATTGTTTTTGGAGTTTTAACAATTAGGATAGTTATAATACCAAAATTCAAGGACCACATGCATAAATATGAAGTTTGTGATTTAGTAGAGAGCTCTTATCTCTCAATTTTTATAGTTTTTTTTTTACTATGGATAGTTGTATGATATAGAGACATGTGCATAGTTTATATGAATACAAAGAGGATCAAGAGTGTGGACATTGATAAAATAAACAGGAAGAAAAACTATATGGTTGTTTTTACTAAGTGTTTTGCAGTGTGTATAATTGTATTGTTGATTCCATTTATTTAATTTGTTTCTTGCGAGGCATTATTTTTTCTATGCATCCTTGTGCAAAATTCTCTTCATCAATTGGGAAAATTTCCACCTTCAATTATTAAAAAAAAACGATAATTCACACTAATAAACTTCTCAGTTACCTTGTTTTATGAGGTTATTTTTTAGATCATTTAATCAATTTTAGTTTTATTACTAAATATTTTGACCTTATATGTAATGTATTTGTAGGTTTTCCACTCGAAAAGAAAGTGTTTCCCATCATTTTCATTATTCGTCTTGTATATTTTGAAAATTCAGACAATTTTTTCACGAGAAGGTGTTTTAGTTCTTATTCAACGCAATAATGGAGATATATTTTTATATTTTAATTTTGTGGTGGTCATTTAATTGAAATAAGTCTTTATCTTATACCTAATCTCCCTATAGATCCATATTTTCTTTCTATAGTTACTCATGATTTTTCCTTTAACATTATTTAGATCTTGTAGGGTTCCTTCCTCCCATATCTCCAATGGTTAAAAAATGAGATTACATCCCTATCCCAACATCTTTTATTCCTTGACTGAATTGTATTAATGTTTGATGTATTGAAAGGAAGCATCTCGTTACTCATTGATAGTTATCTTATAAGAATATATTACGTACATAATTATAGCCATAATATTAATATGAGAAATACTAACTTCTAAAAGAAAGATAGGATAATGTGTATTGCACTTAATATTAAGGTTGGTTATTATAGATCACTTCTAGCTTTGATAGAGATCCTAAAACCCCCAACTTCATAGCCATATAGAATCATTGGGATAACCAGGGTGTTGAAGAGTACCTTCTTGTTTTCTGAAAACTAAAATATTGTAACTTTACAAATGTCCCAAAGAGAAAAACATACTATCCAACTTCCATTAATTATTTTTCAATACTACAATTTTAATTTAGATTGTGATTAAAATAAATTCAAATATATTTTTAAAATTAACTTCATTTTAGTTTCCACTATCATAAGTGTCACATCCCCAAAGTGTTCCTTATGATTGTACAACTCTCAAGGGCATGTGGCGCCACAACATTTCACGCTTGGCTTCTTGGCAACACAAAGGTTACTTCATCCAGACTATTCCTCTTCACTTAGAGCATACCCATACTCAATTGTACACTACTGGTGAGTCCCAATCCTACTCTAGTGAAACTCTTGTATACTTAAACATTTTTTAACTACTTTAACACTTATTCATTTTAATAATACATTCATGAATATGAGAAGAAAAGAGAGAAAAAATGGAACAAATGAAATACAAAATTAGATACAGTGTGGGCGGGACAAACCCTCTATAACACTCAATTAAGTCTTTGTTATTTGAAATAGTTAGAATGAGCACTACTGGATTTATTTACAATAGGGCAGAGTCAAATGACTTGCCTCACCTCACCAAGGAAATCATACATATATTTTCACCAAGAATCTCAATCGCAACCATATCTATAGCCACTTTCAGTGCACCTCATATGTGCCCTCAATTGCAGATGTGTCATGTCTTTGTTTCTACAGAGTTTGCCACTTCATTTCCACATACTTCACATATTTTTGTACTGTCTCACACATCTCCATAGACCTTCATTTCCTAACTGAGCCAAATCTTCCCAAGATAAATTCCCCCAACTCTATCTATCAAACCCTCCTCCTCAAGGCAATGCAAGTCCTCCCAGAGTGTTGTGACTTGCCTCATTGAGGGAGCTCCTCCTCTTCATCTGCCTCATAATAAAAAGGCTCTCCTTGTCTCTAATTTCTTCCAAAACATTCCTTTGTTATTTGTGTTACCTTTTTCTCTTATAATATCTACAAAGGTAACCATCATGAACTGTCAAATCCTTTGGGGGTGTCATTCCCATTAATCAACCCATGTCCAAATGAATCATCACACCCCTTTGTAGACCTAGCCAGACAAGGAATTCATGTGATCATAAATTGTCGTGCCCCTTGGGACTGCCATGCCCAACCTTGTTGAGCCCCTCATGTCAGTGATCTACTTATGTCTAAGCGCATCATCATCTTTGGTGCATATTCCCCTTAGGTGATTCAAGACAACTTTCCTAAGTGTGCCCCCCATTCCTTAGTGGATTTCCCCTTCGTCGATTGAGCACCAAAGTATTACAACCAAATATTAATAAAAATATACATCATTTGACTTGCATCGCAAGGAATCCTGGGTGGATTATTACCTTGGCATGTTGCATGCGCAAGAAACCCAAACTCCCCACTATATGAAGATTTCCATCTCTTAATTTTTATCGATCTTATTTCCTTCCTGATTTAGACCGTGGTTGAAGTGCATGTGCCTAAGATAAGCTCCCAAGGCCTTACATCCTCCCACCTCATTTTTTTTTCATGATCAACCACATCCAAAAAGTATATGATCTCCAAGTATATTCCCATATCATTCTTATGCGACAACTAAGTCTACTAGAAACCCCAATTTTCATGCCAACAATAAACCCAAAAACTATGCCAAAGTGTAAACCCCAAGTTTCCAACTCACACAAAAATCATTTTCAAACTGTGCAACTATCCACTTCGCCCTCTTCCAAAATTTTCATGTGACCAAACTATCTGCAATGATGGAAAGATGTATCCTTCCCAACTTTGTTCGCAATATCTAAGATGCCACTATCTCAGCATGATATACACTCTTTGTTTCATTATTGTTGTTGTTGAACCAACAGTTGTTGCAGCCTCAATCGAAACCTAAAAAATATTTAAGTGTTCAACTCCTTGTGACTCTCTACTGTGATCATACTTCAACCAACTGTACCATGTCTCTGGAGAATTCTAGTCTCCATTCCATGGAATGATTGGAAATCTAATCTAACTATCACGCCCAACTCATGAGTATGTACTTCCTTATTCCCAAAGTTAGTCTTTTCTATTTACATATCCATAACTTTGTCCAACTCCAAGCACTAAGGAAAGTGTCCATCCTTTCCCCATCACTACCATTATCCAATCTTCATCAAGGATGTCCTCCACAATGTCTAAGTGTTGCAGTTTGAACCTATTGTTATGTTCATACTAGGTCTTCCTTCCGCAAATCGGTCCATCCATGCAACAATATAAAAACAAGGCAATATTTCCCCTCACCTTGTTCCACTATGAAGTCACCCTAAGGAAAATTCATCTGAAGCAACTTGATTTCATTGTCCTCCTCATGGAATAGTTATTCAATCTGCCTAAGAATTTTTCATCTAGAATTCCTCTGCATCACTACTCCATTACCCATCCATGTTGCTAAGTATATGTTTCAATGCCTTGGAATGGTTAGGATTCACACTCAACCATGTTTCCCAATGCAAGATAAATTCTAATGCTCGTGCACCCCGTTCATATTCCAATCTACCTATTCGCACAATCCTTCAAATGAAGACAAGCCATTAACTCAACTCCCCTTTACCAAGTCATCTCAACGCAACTCAAATTCTATTTTGAGTTTGTAAAATGTTCGTAGACTCCTCAAACATCTCAACGAACTGTCCAAAACACTCCAAGTGGAATGAGTCACCTGAAAGAACTTTCATTCCTTAGACACATTCAAAGCATTACTCTATGGACCTCAACCAACGATCCCTGTCAGATCTATGAGTCACCACATAGTTTTCTGCAAGTCCACAGACATTCTCTACCTCATCCAATGTCCCATACCAAAGGTGAGTGAGCAACACTCAAGTCACTTTGTATGTATTCTTCCCATTCAGTGTTACTGTAAACAATTATTAGTTGACTTCCTTTCTACATCCATTTGTATCTTGAAATGAAGTTTCCTTGCACTCCATGCAGGCATCCAAACTTTGGCACTATCATTGTGACTCATCAAGTGACCAAATGACTCAAAAAATCTAGTTGAGGAACCAAACACTAGGATGACTCACCAATCCTCTCAAATCTGCATGAACCAACTTCATAACCCACTTCATCGTAGCGGCATTTCCAATGCATGTCATCAAGGAATTAGGCAGATTCTCTAAGAAAACTCCATGGATACATCAAATTTTTCCTAAATCCACCACATGCCTTATCCAAGCAAGTCACCCTAATATCTTTTAAGTTTCACCCAACCAATGTGTCCCAAACCACTGCAAGACATCTTTGAATCTACACCACTTGAGTCACCCTCAAGTCTACTAGTTTTCACCACATAAATAGAGGGCACTTGAACCACCATGTCATTTGTCTTTCCTTCAAATAACTTTCTACAAAACTTGGAAAATGCAAGAATCAATCCAACCATACCTTTCTCAACAACATCCTTCTCTACAACCATATTTTAAGAATGTTATCCTAGACTTTCACTCCCAAGCAACCGACTCTCCATATGAACTCTCCTCAATTACCATCCATTGTGATATAAGGCTGAGTCGATTTGTCCACTTCATAAATTCATCTATGTCACAAATTTTGCATGCAACCAATCAAACTCATCTCCAATGCTTTTCCATCTTCACACTTTCACTGCTTCCACTTCAAGGGACCATGCATCCACCATGGAAATCCCAGGTCATATTGCTACAAACTGACCATTGTAACTCTGCGAAGATCTACCTCGCCTGAAGCCTGTGATCCGATCCAAGAACCAAGCTCAACTCAATTTTTTTTCTTGACAATGCATAGAATGAATAAGTAATGATGGAAATATGTGCAACAAACTACCTATTACAGAGTTGCTCTAGTTCTCCCCAAGTTATCCAATGTACGCACATGCGTCACCTTGCTAAAATATAGAATTTCTACACCTTTACGTATCACTTATGAAATCACCCTCTATGTTTCACTTCTATTATCACTTTGTTGGTTAGATATGAAAAATATTCATGAAATGATTCTTGCTTTCATCTATGTTACCCAAGTGCTCAATTCACCCAATGAACTCTACATCTAGTCTATCCAAGGTGTGAAGAACATGTTCAAAACTAACTTCCATCATGAATAAAATCATCCAAGTCTTCCTCTGTAGTCAACTTTGTGAAAAGTTATACAATGAACTTGACAATGAGTTCTATGATCACCCATAATGCCCACGTGCTTCATTTCACCAAGAATTATTCTCTTGATTTTCACAAGGCGTGCACCCATATCCACCCTTCCACCACATCATCAAACAAACATCTTCCATAAATCTAATGGAAAACGTACAATGAATTTTTTTTTTTCATCGAACCATTCACCAAGTCTATGAATGTTCCCACTGAACTGCCTTCGCAATAAACTATCTTTAAAATTTTCTCTCATACCATATATCTTTGAGATAGTTTTGAAGATCTCCCCAACTCTTCTCCAAAATATACAATGAATCTTCTCTGAAACCATCTATTGTCGAGATAGTGTTGAAGAGCTGTCGAACCCTTCTCCAAATTCTATAATTAATTGAGTCTGATACCATTTGATAAATCCCCACAACGTGCTTTACAATAGTGCACCTATTTAGGGCGTGTGTCACCACAACATTTCATTCTTAGCTTATTGGAAACACCAAGTTTACATTGTATATAATACACCTCTTCACCTAAAGCATACCCATACTCCATTCTGTCCTACCAATGAGTCACACTCCTACTCTGTGCAACTCTTGTATACTCATACATTCGTTAACTGCTTTAACACTTAGACATTTTAATTATATATTCATGAATATGAGAAGCCAATAGAACAAAAATGGTACAAAATGAAAGATAAACTTAGATATATTGTTGGGGACATGAACCATGCCAAACACTCGCCTAAGTCTTTGTTATTTTAAACAGTTACAATCAACACTATTAGCTTAGTTTACAACAAGATGTAGTAAAATGACTCGCCTCACCTCACCAATACACTCATACACATATCATCACCAAGAATCTATGTCAAAATTGTCTCTGTAGCCACCTTCAATGCACCTTATATGTTCCCTCAATTGTAGATGTGTCATCTCTTTTATTCCACATACTCTGCCTTTTCATTTCCACAAACTTCATATATTTCCATATTGCATCACACATGCCTCCACAAACTTGCATATCCATACTTACCCAAATATTCCTAGGATGAATTCACCCAACTCTATCAATCAAACCCTCCTCCTCAAGGCAACACAAGTCCTCCAAAATTGGAGCAAATTCACACCTTTAGGGAGCTCCTCCTCTTCATCTACCTCATAATCATAAATCTCTCCTTGTCTCTAAGTTCTTCAAAAATTTCCTTCCTTGGTTGTGCACCCTTCTTCTCTTATATGCTCTCCAAAGCTCATCATAATGAACCATCATGTCCTTTAGGGGTCTCACACCTATTTGTGAAACCTTTTTGAAATGAATCATTTTGTGCCTTCACGAACCCAGTCGCCCAACAAACCCATGCACTCATGAATTGTCATGCCCCTTAGGACCCATGTGCCCAACCTTGGTGTGCCCCTCATGTTAGTGCATCCCATCTGTCGAAACAAATCATCATCTTGGGTGCACACACCCCTTAGGTGAGTCAATTTTACTTTCCTAAGTGCACCCCCATCCCTTAGCTAGTTTTCACTTCATCAATGGAGTTCCCAAGTATTTCTCCCAACTCTTAATCAAACCATCCATCCTTGAATTGTGTCAAAAGGAACCTTGGGTTAAGTCGTCCCTTGGAATATTTCGTTCCCAAGGAACCCCAACTCCCCACTATATGAAGATGTTTGTCTCTTGAATCATGTCAATGGTATCGCCTAATCCATTTGAACTATGGTGGAAGTGTGCACACCTCAATTAAGCTCCCAAGGCCATAAAATAAGCATAATTCATATATCTTGTTTGTTTCATTTTGATGATCAATACCTTTATTTTATTTTTAGTTATAAACTTATTCGTGTTACGATATAAATATTTAAAAATTTAAACTAGATTATAAAAATTAATGATCCATCTTATTAAAATAGAAATATCATATGTATGTATATAGAAAACAGATGATGACTAAACTTATTTATTTCTAAACATTGAAATAATATTGTAATAAAATATTATTAGTAGAACTCTCCATCTAAAAAACCATTATCTTTTAGCCTTCTCAATTAAAATCTCTTATAATATTAAATAAAAGTTATTTATCGTTTTCTTTAAACCATCATAGACTATATTAATTAAAAAATTCAGACTATAACAATCAAAACAATTGAGTGATTTCGAAGTAAATGATAACATCAAACAAACCTCCCCTCTTTGAACCATAATAGAATATAATAATCAAAGAATATAATAATCATAATTATTAGGTGATTTGAAGTTAAATGAAAACATCAAACAAACTTTCCCTCACTTTAGAACATAGATATAAAAAAAATTAATCATTTAGATTGTCTTTGATATTCTCATGATTCTTGTGATTTGATATGGATGTAAAGTTTCGGCATTCAATATCGCTAGAGAATCCTAGAGAAAGGTGCAATAGATTCAAAAGAATTTATAACTTATAATATCAAAATGAAAGGAAACACAACCTATCCTAACCTCCTGATAGAAGCGATCCTATCTCCCATTGATAGTTTGTCCATTGTTAGGTACTTAATGTGCAATAATAAGATAAACAATATGGATGACAAAAGGCTCCCCAAAATTTCTTCAAAATCTAGAGAAAACCACCAACTACTCAAGCATGGATTGCATAAAGATGCCATGTATTGGATAAATCATTGGGGAACATAGTAAGATGTTATTATTCCTAATATCGATAATATTAAAAACACTATTGCATATAGATTTAAGGAGAATATGTGATGTGATAAAAAATAGAGGATAAAAAGAAATAAAGATATGACAATGAGGTGGTCAACCCTAATCTAGAAGATCAAAAGTGTCTAACAGTTTTGACCACGGAAAGGAATAAAATTGGCATTACTAAAATGCAAACCAAGTCCCATGAGTTCAATAGTGAAATTAGGCATTCGTCAATGTAAGATCTCTCTCGTGCGAGAACATGTTAATGACTTATTCTTTGACGACACTTGTGTGCAAACGATCTAGTTTTAGTATATGGTTGTCTGTGTCTCTCGTGGATTCTTATGATGATGTTGATGGATTATGATTTATGTGGTTTTGATATCTATGTATTGACATATTCTATTCATGAGTTTCCCCTCAGTCTGCATGAAACCTGATATATTGAGGATGTCGATGGCATCAATGGACCTCCTTAGACTCCGGATTGAGTCACAGAGTGGATTGTATTGGTTTGAGTATTTCATTTATGCATTTGTGACATATGATTGATTATATTATGATGTTGGTTATAGATATTTGATAATGTTTCTTTGATGGATGCAGGATGACGATTTCTTGCCAATCTAGATCACATAAGGAGTAAAGGGGCCATGCATATAAACCAGATATTGAGGGAGAGGTGTGGCAGCATCCCTGACACATTCTACTAGCACTCTTGTCATGGCTCGAATTGTAGGTTAACCATTATAGATCGATAAGTCCACGATGTTGTGAGGGAAGACTAAGCCAGTCACTCATGAAGATTCTAAGGGGCACGCAATAAGGTAGGCTCCTTATTCCTTAGAATCTCTTAGTCTCTCACAAGGTCACCTGAATGGAGTGTTCACTCCAAGGGTTGGACAACTACCAAAACAAGTGAAAGGCGAGTGTCACCCTTGGAGCACATAGTGCATCTTGAAGGGCACGTCACGTTATTAAAAAATTGAATCAAAGATGAGTGTCACCCTTGAAGCACATAGTGCGTCTTGAAGGGCACATCCTCGAATTAAATTTAAGTCAATGAATCTAGGTGGCCTAGAAAACTCCGAATGAATATTAAACCTTGTAAAAATTTGAGCAATTTTGAATTAATTAATTAATTAAAAAATGAATTTAGTAATTGTAACCCCAATCAAAATCTAAGCCTAAGTGTAAGTTCTTGTAAAGAGGATAAACTATCATTATTAGCTCAATTAATTTAGGAAGGAGGTAAATCCATTGAAGAAATTAAGAGAGGTGAAATAAATATAAAGAATTAATACAATACACATGTGTGCAGAAAGTACCAAATTAGAATATAAATAAGAAAGGAATAAAGAAAAAAAGAATGTTAAGCATAGAAAGGTATCTCGAGTCTAGTTAACACTAGTTTAACTAGAGAACAATCCTATTTTAGCTCAACTCAATTTTAGAAAGACGTTAATCATTAATTGGAAATAACGGGAATAAAGGGACAAATAGGAGTGATTTTAGGAGCACTTTAGGATGGGTGAGAGTTGGGATACCAATCTCGAGGAGAGAGTGGTGGATCTACCTTGCAAGGTGAGCTAGGAGATAAAGGATTTATGTTTGTGACTATGCATGGCCCCTTTGCAGCTCATGTGGCTAAGGGGGAAGAAGGGTACCCCTAGCATTAATTGTGAGGTACCGGTGAAGTCTCAATGATTAACACGTGGGAGAACGAAAAGATCGCTAGTTGTCGAAGATCATCTTCAGGTCCATCTTCGTTGTGGGTTAGTGTATGTATGGAATCTGTAATTGCTTTGGATTTAAATTTTATAACCCAATTTTTTTTTTATAAATGTGGAACAGTGGGAAATTAAAAGACCAAGGTACAACGACTTGATGTTTTATAAATTTTTGAAGGGGAATTATGATTTACTGTCAATGGGATTTTCTCGCTGTGAACTTCTTGATTAGTTATTTTATCCTCTCAACCTATGTTGATATTTTTACATAATCTTTGTTTTCCATGAGCTGCATATAATCAATTGATGAATGTAGATGGTAGGTTTCATGTCCAAGATGTTGGCGCTAAGTTGCAGAGCATACCATTTGAAATTGTATAATCGAACTGAATTATTGCTACAATCCCTTGAGATTCGCTTCAGAAAAGTTTTGTGGGATGATTTTGGGCCAAGATTACCTCTTGTTAATACGCTTTTTGTTGGCAACCCCCTGGGTAATATTTCCCAGTTGTTTTGTTTGATGTGAATATCTTTAATGTACTTCTGTTGATGCCATTGTTCAATAATCTCAGTTTTAAACTGGGAGATATAGCATTATCTTGATATCCTATGTTTTAGACCTCAATCTTCCCATGCAACTGAGATCTATCAGTTGGGATGAGCATTGGGTAATGGGATCAAAATCCTTACCAGTGGAATTGTTCATTGGTTGACCATTAGAGGCTCCATTGGTGGATATATACTGCTGAATACTTTAGCACACCCTTTTACCTGCAATTTCAAACCTGGATGGGGATGCTCCTTGCTGTCCTTATCCCTTCTGATATCAACGCTCTTGCTGGATCAATTCAAGTTCAGTTTGACACCTAAGCCTCTTCAAGTCTTAAGTCGACAGTATGGCACTCCCCTTCTGGATTCGACTGGAAAAAATCCTTGGGGAGCAATGTCTTTTTGTATCGTTATTTTCCTCCCACGTTTAAACTGAAGGATCTTAGCATACCCATAGAGGAGCTACTACAATGACACAATTGAACTTTGATAGACAATATTGTCCCTTCCAGATCCCTTCTATATTTGTGCCACATAGGTCGTCGTTGGTTTGTCCATTTTACTTGTCATGCTTATCCCAAGTCCGAGCGGAGTGTATTGCTTTCCCTTCCTAATATGGCTCAAAGATCAAAATCTCGAAGTCTTTGTGGGAAAATCGAGCTGGTGTAATTCCAGTTGTAGAGTCGTTTCTAATTTATACTTGAATGTCAAAGGGAAATCACCTCCCATCCTAATGGATGCTAAGATTTCAGAAGTGAATGCCTAAGTCTGTTATCTCAACCCTTGCACGAGGAAGATATCATACGCTCACGGTGATGTAGAGGATTGGTGCACTTAAGTTTTTCTTAATACCACTTTGATCAAATTTTAACTCCCTCTAATTCTTTTAGAGCGTAATAAACTGGGGAGAAAAGACCCTTGTTTTAAAGATTTGCTTATGCGACTTATGAATTCTGTATAGAAGTTTTTTTTTGGAATAAAAATTCCATTATCAACCCTTACTATAATGATTGAGAGCCTAGGTCAGTGCTGGAAGGAAGGACTTCCTTCCCTTTGTATTTATCTTAAGATGGTAATCTATTTATGCTTGAGACCTCCCCTTTTTAAATTGATAAATATCTCTAAGTTATATTGGTACCCTAGTTATGATCATTTAAACTCTTGCACACCAAGTATCTGGTGAGATGTGCTTCTTTTCATTCCTCTCCTTGTAACTTGAGAAAATTTGATTTAATCTTGAGTATGACCTTAAAGGTTGGTTACACATTCCTATTAATATTCTCACTTCCTTACGATAGTTGTTGAGTTGAATTGCATCCTTTTGGGACCTAGGGATCAATGTCATATTTTAAGAGATTTAGATAGTGACCACCCTATTGGAAGATTGGTTGTTGTCATTGATGTCAACCCTAGTCATGGGTTTTGGACCGCAAGATTGATGAAGGTATTTGGACATGAAGGAAAATGCACATGCAGATACAACACCCATG
>JASDQU010236935.1:2127-16980 GCA_032191745.1 Picea mariana
TTTATTTTTGTGATTAATAGTCCAGCTTGGACAGATTCTTTCCTGTTCGGAAAGTGGATTGACATTTATGATGGACAACGATTTTGCATTGTGGTTAACATGGGAAATGGTCCATATTGCCGATGTATCATAGACAACAACTTCCCATTGTGGTTAACATGGGGAGTGGTCTAGGGAAGTCTCTCTTCTTGAGGGTTACTTAAGAAGACTGGCCCGCCTCGCTAGACAACGATTTCTCATTGTGGTTAACATGAGGAATGGTCCATTTTGGAGGTTGATGTAGGACAGTCTTTTTCTCTTGTGGTTAACAGAGGAAATGGTCTGGATAGTCATTCCTTAGGGTTTATACATTCTCTCCAGGGTGCACTTTGATTAGTGTAGGAGGAATGGCTCAGGGTGGGGAATGGTCCAGGCTCAGCAATCAGGGACATACATTCCTTAGGGTTTATACATTCTCTCCAAGGTGCACTTTGATTAGTGTAGGAGGAATGGCCCAGGGTGAGGAATGGTCCAGGCTCAGAAATAAAAAACAATAATCCTTCCTTGTTTGAGAAGAATGATGTTCTATACTGAGGGCAAATATTCTTTCAGATCCCACAGATGTGAGTGAAAGATTGACCCAGATGGTTCAGTTTATTTTAACAATATTTTCCGTGCAGGTTGTCATCAGATGATTTTTATGGAGACTGCCTGTCTCCAGACAGTAGAGATATACTACTGTGGTGGATATGTTCCATTGTTTGTGACTATGTGTCACGGTTTGAGTAGTTGTGTACTACCATGGATAGACACAGTTGTGTTCTATCAATTGATATTGTACCAGGTTTCATAGGAGATTATCCAGTTGGATAAGAATGATGATGCTCGTGATACTACCAGCTGAATGGTCTGTTTGTGCTCAAGACCATACCTCCCTAGCTAGGAGGGAGTGTTGATATTATGGTAGCTTCGGGAGGTATGAACCTCTATTGTGACCTTTGACATGATTAGAATGTTCCGGAAGGAAGAAAAGAAATGAAGGAAACCCTAGACAAGATGTTGGTTGCAGAAATATAATTAATATGAATTAATTAGTAACCATAAGGAGAAGTCAGCCCCAGTAAGTCTGCCAGAACCACTATAAATATAGGGCACTAGTCTCTCATTTGACACACTTCTCAGAAGTTGCAGAGAGCCAGTTCTGCGCAGTGCAGTTGTAGTCTTGTGCACAAATCATGGGGAAGGTACTGCACCATATTTTGGGTTGGACTATCTGATCAACTTGGTTACTTCTTGCTTGGTGCATTAACCTCTCTTGGCTATTGGATTTCTACTAGGATTCTCTTCTCCGTCAAGGTCAAGGTGCTCAGAGGGTGGCTTCGGCCTATGGTTGGGTGACAAGGGTATTGTCAATGGTAAAACAAGCACAATCCTTCATATTCTAACACAATAGACCTTTGCCTCGTAACCTCATCTTCAATTTATTTATTATTTCTTGCAAGACTTCATTCTCCTTTTGAAATTGAGCTATCTTTTCATCCTTTTCCTGCAATTCCTGCTTCAATTTCTCTATGCTTCCTTTCAGCCCTTTGATTTCTCCTTCTTTCAAGCTAACTTGTGACATAGCTTGGACAAGTCCTTCAGTGTTTGACCCAACTTCTGTAGTAGGAGCTGAAACCATAGCCTTGTTTAGAAATTCTTTCTGCTATTGTGACCATTTCACCTTTTCTTATTCTAGCTGCAACACCCTAGCCTTGTAGACCAATGTCTCTTGACGGAGTGTTTCCTTTTCCTGTTCTAGATCAACCAATTCTTCTGTTTGTGGATGCTCTATAGCAGGAATTTTCAATTTCTTCTTCAAACTTTGAATGAATTTGTCTTTCTCATCCAATAAATATTTCAATCCTTGGGGGCCTTCAGATTCCAACCTCTTTACCCGAGTTTGTCAAGCTTTGCTAGCTGACTTTTCCTGCCTAAACTATTCTTCCAATTTCATTGCATAAGATGATAGTTTCAAATTCTTTAAACTTAAGCTCAGGTAATCAAAATATAGCATGTCACTAGTGTGTTTGTGGAATTTGACTTTGTCTGGAGAACTTATGTTATCATATTTTATCTTTATTTTAGAGACTTTGTCTTCATCTGCAACTGGAATATTAAAATTCCTCTTTTCAACATCCCTTACTGTGAACACAAAAGATTTATGCTAAGAGATATTTTCCACTTTAGGGACTAAATCCCTCATCTCACCCAGAGCTATGTTACCCTTCTCAACATACTTTTTTGCCAAATCTTCTCTAGACTGATAAACTAACCTAGATGTTTTAAAAATGTATTTCTTATTGCTAAAAATTCTTGAGCTGCCTTCACTTTGGACTTTCCTTTCCTTTTCAACATCTACAATGCTAGTACTTCTCTCCACCATATCTGGATTAGCTTGGTCTCTAGAATCTTCCTCTTCTAAATCCACTATCTGTGAAGACTCTGTAACTTTCATCTTCTTTGGGGTAGTGTGCTGGTCACTAATGTCCATGGCCTATGAATTGCTTCTCTTGATGTAAACACTTGTCTTAGGAGCTTTGATTATAAACTTCCGAGGAGATTGTTGTGTTTGACTTTGTTGCATGGTTTCCTCCACTTGCCATGTTTGAATTGGTTGCAATATTGCTTCCACATCAACACAAACTTCTAGATTTTCCATCTTATCAAAACCCTCAACCTGTTCATGCTCATAAGGGGTTTGTTTGTTCATCTGTCTCCTCTTGGATATGATTTGATGTGGATCATACCTTCTTCCCTGTAACTATGCAAAACCAAACTCTTTGAGCCTTGCTTGAACTTGAGATAAACATGATATGGATTTGACAATGAAGGCACCAATGATAAAATGGAACTTAAGGTTGGAGGCTTTGTGCAATTCAATAAATGCTCTGTCTCAGATACAATTCTCTTCCTGATGAATTCAAGGGAAAAGATTCTAGGAGTAAGAAAAACAGGCAACAAGTAAGGGGATTCATGACAACCATAAACCCATATTACTGTTGAGTGAATGAATAGTACCCAATCCCCCACTCCATTCTCTAGATTTGGCTGTAGATAACTTCTCATGTCATCCAAAATTCTAGGTAGGATGGTATTGAAAATCAAACTATAAACTTTGGACTTGACTTTGTTGATGAAAATATGTAATGTAATTCTTTTACACTCAGTTGACACAAATGCTATTTCAGGAAATTCCCTCTTGTTGGTTTCCAGGAAAATTCTCAACAGATAGGTGTAGTATCTGAAATGTGTTAGGGAGCAAAAATTCACTAGCTCTTTATGGATATTATCAACTAGGAATTGATCAAAGCTGATACAAATTGACATACCAGACTTTGACTTAAAAAATGTCAAAAGGAAACCGATCATGACTTCAACCACATATTTTTCATTGTCTAGACGTAAAACTCAACTCAATAGGGAGCATGCCCATTGGACTTCGATGACCATTATGTTTACATTCATCGAAAAAAAAAACCTTCTGAAAAATGTTCAGGTTTGATAATCGTCTATAAAAAAATATCTGAGACCTCTGATGGACATTCTCTATATACCCTAATCAGCTTCTCTTTATTGAAAGGTTCATAAATTGCGGAAAATGACTCTGGTATAATGAGGGACTCTCAAATTGACAGACTCTCTACCCTACACAAGACCTTAGACCCTCGTTTATTCACAATGACTCTTTCTTCATGGGAATACTGTTCGACTCACCAACCTATAAATTCGGGAAATGAGAAAGCAATTTCGACAACATACAACATAAGGGACCATGGTGGCCTAGACTGCTTCTATGAATTGTATACATCTTCCTACTTTATTGGACATGTTGCTTCTAGACACAGAGATAGGAGAAATAGTGATTTCGATATAAAAAACATTCACGCCTAGATCAATTAGATTTTCCATGGGATCTTGTTCTATTATTGAGGTTATGATGGGATCCATGGTTGTGATGAATAATTCCTGGAAACGAGCAGAAATGGCATGCCGAGTTAGTGTACTATTGAGCTACAAGTGAAAGACAAGGGTCACGCCAAGGTTCTAACAATCCAATGTTCATAATAATAATCAAAATAAAACAAATGACTAAATGTTCTTTTATACTTTTCCATTTTTTTGGGGCATGAGAAAGTGGTTTGAGGCAACCCGCTTTTCATCCTGAAATGCACCTGGTGATGCCATGTACCTCTGAGAGAAAAAAACGATTTAAATTTCGGGACCACCCTTCAAAATTAAACCCCGTGCAGCTTCGCCCCCTGAAATCATTCTTGGCCGTTGATATTGAGAAATCACGATCCATGATGTTTCGGACCCGATTAGCTTAGCGATTATGCCAAATTTATCCCTTTCCTTCCATATTCATCACCTTTCCTACTTTGTCAGGCTTCTAAAGCTGTTCATCGTTTCGCTAGATTATGAAATCTTGATTTCAGACAATAAAAATTTAATGGTGACTAACATGGGCTCCAACTGGGGATACTATCCTCCCAACGAGTAAGAAAAGAACGAAAGACCAAGTGCCTGTCTATTGAGGTTTATTTCACTCATGCGACTAAATCGATCAACAAATTATTCACGAAACGTTTTTCACATAACTTCAATTATACTCAGCATAAACTTAGGGCCTTCGCTTTGAGCTTCAATTTTCTACTGATTTGATTTCAAATGCTACAACCGAAAAACAAAAAATGGTTATATACAATGAAATGGAAAGGGTGAAAACTTCTTTAAGTAAGATAATGCTTGAGAAACCTGCCATTCATAGGTCCCCCACCAACGACATATCCATTATGTTCCTGTAGCAGATAGGAATTATTTCCATGGTATGCCACAATTTTAAAAGGTCCCAGCCACAGATGGTTGAATTTTCCATGCTTTCCTCTGTCTTCATTCCTGGCATCCCACTTCAACACCAAATCCCCCACTTTGAAATCCTCTTCCTTAGTATGCCCGTCAAAATATTTTTTAATCCTGTCTTAGTGGAGTTGAGAGTTGTTGAAGGCTTTCTCTCTTGTTTTTTGAACATTGATTAGTTCATTTGTCCTCCTTTTAGCGGCATCTGGTTCAACATCTTCCCCCTGTAGCAATCTCATCACTGGAAATCCTAATAAAGTAGGGAAAAATGCCTCTGTTCCATACACAATATGGAAGGGTGAAGTGGTAATAGACCTTTTAGTAGTGATCCTGTCAGCCCATAGTGCATAAATAAGCTTCTTGTGCCAAGCCTTTTTGTTATCTTGCAACAGTTTTTTGATAATTCTGGTCAAACTCTTATTGGATGACTCAACCAACCCATTACTTTGAGGGTAATAAGCTATGGAATGACCAATAGTTATATTGTAATCACTGCAAAATTTCTCCATATTTTTGGACTTGAATGTTGCTGCATTGTCAGTGATGATTTTAACTAGACAAACAAATCTAGACAAAATATTGTTTTCCAAAAAGTGAATGATAATAGTATCGGTGACTTGTCTTGTGGGGACTACTTCAATCCACTTGGTGAATTAATTTGTGGCTTTCAGTATCCACTTATGCTGAGCTGAGGACTATGGATGAATTTCTCCTATGAAATCAAGGCCCCATTTCCTAAATGGTGCTTCAACAAAGATAGGATTCAAAGGAGAAGGCTGCAGTTTTCTCTTCCCCTAAAACAATTGGCATTCATGACAACTTGAAACCTCTTTGTAAAATTCAGAAAAAATGTTAGGCCAATAGAAACCTTCCCTCAATATTTTGTGCACAATAGTTTTCCAATATTAGTGTCCTCCACAATCACCTTTATGAAACTCTCTGATGGTTTTTTCTACTTCTTCCTCTAGAAAACAACTAGGCAAGATCCCACCTAGATCATTCCAATATAGAGATTGGTTTAGAATGCAAAAATTTGCTGATTTTAGCTTCAAAAACTTGGCCTTGGTTTTGCTGAATTCAGGAGGAGCCTGCAATTTCTCAAGACATAAATAATATCAGCATACCATGGGGAGTTAGGGAATTTTTGGGATACCCGAGGGACCTTTTCTTCTTTTGAATCTGCTGATAAATCAACATTGAAATTAATTCCCAAGAGCTCACAATTTGACTATGCCATCATCTTTGCAAGTCCCTACCCCTTGATCAATTTTGTAGGTTTGATCTCGAGGTCATACTCCAACAAAAAAAATGTCCACTTGCCCCTTTTACCCTCAGGATCAAGCTGAGTCAAAATGTCCTTCAAAGAACTGCTGGGGACATAAGCAACGGTATGAGAATGCAAGATATAAACTCTAAACTCCTTTAGGGCCTTGACCAGTGCATATGCTTGCTTTTCAATGCTATCATACTTTAGTGGGGAATCCCTCAGTGTCCCGATGTAGTAGGCTATAGGCATTTCAATGTTCTGTTCATCTTTTTGTAACAAAACACCAACAATGGTGTGTTATGAGGCAAAAGAAAACAATATAAAGTATTTTTCAAAATTGGGATTGGCCAGCACTGGGGATTTGGTCAATGCCACTTTAATATCTTCAAAACAATTTCTAGATTCAGGAGTCCACTTTATCTCACTTCCTTTCTTGAGCATGTTAGTGATATGATTTATGATTGCAACCATATTAGGGATGAACCTTCTCAGAAAATTTACTTTCCCTAGGAAAGATTGTACTTCTTTCTTGCTTCTGGGTGTGCCAATTTTAAGGATTCCTTCAAATCTGCGGGGATCTATAGTTATTTCCTCTTTTGAAATAATGTGACCAAGCAACTTTCTCTATTCCATGCTAAAATTAGACTTCTTGGGGTTCAATGAGATGCCAAACTTCCTACATTTATGAAAATCTCTCCTTAGATGTTTAAGATGTTCATCATCAGAAACTGAATATACAATGATATCATCTAAGTAAATACAATAAACTTATCTTTCTCATCAGCAAAGGCTATATCCATTTCCCTTTGGAAAGTTGCTCCTACATTCATGATCCCAAAAGACATTTTGGCATACATGAAGGTGCCCCACGGTGTTGTAAAGGATGTCTTGTCCTGATCATCAGAGAAACCATCCAACATTGATATTTTTTGAGAACCAACCACCTTTTGCAGAATGTGATCCAACTTGGATAGTGGGTAATTTTCCTTGAGAGATACCCTATTCAGATTCTGAAAGTCCACACATAATATGATCTCTCCACTTTTCTTCCTGACATGTACCATATTTTCCACCCACTTAGAAAACCTCAAAGACACTATGATCTTGGCCTCAAACAACTTCTTTATCTCTTTTTCAATCAATGGCAATAACAAAGGATTAATTATTCTTAATTTATGCTTGAAAGGTTTGTGATCCTCCTTGATTGGAATCACATGCTGAATTGCCTTAGTATCATAAACCTTTATATCTTCATAACTCCATGCAAAAACATTAGGAAATTCTTTCATTAAACTGATATACCTTTGCTTGAACTCTGGGCTAAGTGTCTTTGATAGCTTGATGACCTCGGGGTCTTCCTGAGTCCCAATGTTGCAATCTTCGACATCTCCATCATTTGCAGTAATTTTAGGACTTCTGGATATATCATTGTTGTCAAAGAGTTTTTCTAATGGGACCAGGCCTTTGGGAATGATTTTATTTTTCAGCTGCATTATATCCTTACCAACAATCTGATTCTTGAAATAATCATCATTTGCAAACATAACTGCATCTTCTTCTTCACAACAATATTCCTCATCAGTATTCAAATTTGCAAATTCACCATCCATCTGAAGGAAAGTTTCTACTTGTTTGTGATCTTCTAAAACTTACTAGTACTTAATGTTATCAGGTGCTACATCTTCTAAAACTTACTTGTTTATGATCTTCTAAAACTTTCTACTTGTTTTTGATCTTCTAAGAATTTTGAAAACTGAGGATGAAGCAGCTAGGGCATCAACGATCTGATTTTCCCCCCTTAGAATCATTGAAATATTATTTTCTAGAAATTCTTCAAGAAGATCAAGTACTATATTCCTATATTCTCTTAATCTAGGATGCTTTGCTTGATACATACCCTTTACTTGATTTATAATCAGCTCATAATTTCCATGTGCAACTATCCTCCTTGCACCCATTTCTTTCAAAGTCTTCAATCCCAACACTAATGCTTCATATTCAACCATGTTATTTGTGCAATCAAAAACACGTTTGTAAGAACAAAGTTTTGTACCTGATTTGGGGGGGTTAATGCACACATCATCCCCTACTCCTTCTCTGCTAACAACTCCATCAAAGCTCATATTCCACATTTCATTTTCTGCACTGTTTTTCTGATCTATTTTGTCTTTGATAGTCATATTAGTCTTTGGCATCTCCTCTTCAAAACTCAAATCATTAAAGAAAATGGAAGAACCAATCTTAGTTTCCATTGAATAAATGGGATGGTTGTTTGGCTGGGATTTGATACTAACCATGTACTTGAGAAATACTTCCATGTACAACTTCCTATGTTGGACAAAAACATGGATAGTGGCATATGACATATCCATTTGCAAAGTCCCTTTTATATTTGCATCCCATGACCTAGATAACAACATGCCAAATTTAGGAGGGATATCAACAACCACCACATCTATGACCATATGTTTTACTGGAATTTGAGACAAAGATACTACTAGATCTTTGATTAGGCCCAATCACTTCACATTCCTTGAATCAAAGGAGAAAAGACCCTTGTAAGGCCTTGTAATGTCCAGGCCCAATTGGTCCATGACCACCTTGGACATCAGATTATGAGATGCTCCCGAATCTAACATAGCATTATGCAAAGTAATATCGTGAATCTTCAGACTAACATAGAAAGGAGGGACCTCATTAGCATCACCACTCTCCTCTACACGTGGGCCAAACAAGATGGCATGATGATCATCTTGTATATTTAAAGTATCAGAATTTTATTCCATATTGAGCATCTTAATGATCTGATTTCTATATTCACTATTCTTTATTAGCTCATTGAATGGAACTGAGATTTTAATTTTGGCCATCTCACTTTCAAAGCTAAAGGAAGATGAGGTTTTTTCAACCTCTTTGGTGACTGTCTCCTTTCTTACTTCAGGTACTTTCTTTGGAGGTTCTTCCTTGTTCTTTCCTTTCTCCACATCATTCTTTGCAACATAGTCCTTATTAGGCTGACTCGAAGAAGGTGTATTATTTTGAGATTCCTTGGTAGGATTTCCCTTTGGAGGATTTGCAGGCACCTTTTTTCTTCGAATATTATATTGTTTCTAGAATTGCATGATGGCATTCTGCAGTCCTTTCTGATAGTCTTCCTTTTCCACTGATAACCTTTCATCATTCTCTTGCATAAATATATCATTTTAATCCATGAACTGATCATGTTCTTCTTTAGTTAAAAGCACCTCTGTTTCATCACCATCACAACAATTCATATTGTCTTCAAAAGTTTCATCAAAATTTTCATTTACATAATTGTTTTGAAAAGGAGGTCTTATTTCCTGATCACCCTGGTTCCTCTGGTCTCTTTGTCTGATCTGTGGGACTGCTGGTCTCCTTTGATTTTTGGGTGGAAAATTATCCTGCTCTCTAGTGTTAGGATTATTATCTTAGGACATCCTTTCCATGAGTTTCTCCATAGTCTTCATCATCAACTCAAATCTCTCTTCTGATGACTGTGAGGTTAAAGGCTGCACCTTATCTTGAATCTTGTTTATGTCTCTGTCATAATTATATTTGATCTTTCATGAAGCCATTAGATTTACTTCAACTTCTATTGCATCACTCATCATATCATCTAGTGAATTAGATATTATTTCTCTCAACAACAAAGCAAATTCACTCTCAAAGGAATAAACATATCTAAGTTGAGAAGCTCTAGGAGGAGGTTTTACTTCAGTAGGAATTGAGTTGTAAACTTTCATAAATCTACCTAAAAACTCTTGTACTGTTTCATCAGGCGACCTTCTCATGTTGTTGTACTAGGTTAGAAATTGAAGGGGGTTTTTCTTGTCACCCCACTTTGCAAGAAAACTTGTTTCAAAGGTTGCAAAATCTGGGATACTTGCTGCTAGGAGAGATCTCAACCATTTTCTGACTTCACCTGTGAGACTTTGTGCAAACAGTCTCATTTTTTGCATAGTCATAATCTACTTCTTCTAGGTCCACAAAATCATTGAACCAGTCTAAGTGTTTTTGGGCTGACACACTGCCTTTAACATCATACAACTTAATCCTCTGATTATAGTCCCGAGGTAAATCATGTAACTGAGCATGTAGGACAAGCGGGGAAAACCTAGCTGCCATGGCTGTAGTAAGAACTTGAAGTGGATGATTGTTCTAAGTAGGAATCACAACGGGTCTAATAGGGGCAGCTGAAATTAAATCTTGGAACCTCTTCTCATCAAAGATGATTTCATTCAAACTGGATTTAGATCTAGTTCTGAACAAAGTTTGCTCGAATTTCAAACCAAAATCAAGGTCTTCAATGCTTTTTACTTCATCTTTGGGTAAATATAGATTTATGTCCAGACAAAAAACTGGGATTATTGGCCTTTCTTTTATCTTGTGTACAAGTTTCTTAGGATCAGACACATGAATGATTGCTTCTGGGTTTGGATTTCTTCTGGTATGTATTCTCTTGGGAGCAAGGATTTCTTGCACAAACTACTTTATGCTACTGGTCTCTTTATAAAGGAGTCGCCAGGGTAAATTTAGTTTCAACCAATAAGGTGTTTGATTCACTGTCACCCTTAGGAATCAAATGTGAAGCTTTAAGTCGTTCTTTTCCCAAGGAAGATTTCACTTTCGTCCTCGACAACGATGCCAAAATGTTAACACTCTATAAATTTGTTCAGCTGATAAAAAAACAACAAAGGTAACCTAAAAACCACTTTAGAGCTGGGTACTAGCCTGCTCAACTCAGAGAGGGCTCTCTCCTATCACTTGGTCTTTAACATATAAGTTTTCTTTAACAAGTCACTGGCTAGGTTTTGTTGCTTTGAAGGGTTTTTTATATTTTCGCTGGCAAGGAAGGGGAGGGACACCTAGGGCTATGGACTCAAACTTATGAAAACGAATGGAAGCACTGTCTGGTTGGTAGAAATACCCATAGGATAAAAGCTAAATTAGGTGATGAATCTGAGTTATAAATTGTAATTTGCAGAGTGTAAGAAGAAAGGAAAAACATATAACTGCATCAGAGCATTAAATAAAATGAATTCTAACTTAGTTAGGAAGAACTTAACACAGTTTAAATTTCTTAAGCCGAGAGCATCACAAGATGAGTTCTAGGCCTTTGACTATCCAATTTAAACATAACACAATGAAAATGAAATCAAGAACACATGAAATACATACAAAGAAAGAAGACAAATATCAGACCACCACCATTAGAATCTTTTCGTGGAGATTTCAAGACATCTGCATGTGCATTCTATTCATCTTCAGAAAATTACATTCAAGTTCCAAATAGATAAAATTGTTCCCTTGCACTTCTGCCAACTCCTAATACATTTGGAAATCCTAATATTTATACAAGCTGAGTTCCTTCAGTTTGAAACCAATTACACTGATTACAAAGAAATGTTTCGGTTTTGAAACTGATTACATTGATTACAAAGAAATGTTTCGGTTTTGAAACTGATTACAATGATCAGTAAGAAAACCTTTCTTGATCCAGACTCTGGCTCCTCTGGCATTTCAGTCCCTTTCTTCGCCACTTTTTCTGCTTTGGTCTTCCTCATGATCTGCCATCTTTAGTGACATCTGGACATCACTTATTGGGTCTTGGAAAGCTGCATTTTGTCTTACCCAACCTGATTATTTCCTTCCATTGCAAGTCAAAAGGGATATCATAATATGTCATTTCCTTTATCAGAATATCCAAGTCAATGCAAGAAGCATATGCCATGACTGATAGTCCAAGCTTGATTGTTTTGAATTGATTCATAATTTCAAAGTCTGTAATCAGATGCTCAACTAAAGTGTCTTCTTTTAGATTTTCCTCCAGTGTTTCAAACTTAGAATTATCCATTATACACTAAGTCAAACAAGCATTGTATTCTTACTGATCATACAACTTCCCCTTTCCATCCCAAAAATGGTGAAAGTCCTTTGGCGAACAATTCTTCAAATAAATCTTTGAATTCCTGCACACTCTGTTCCATCCGTGTTGCCTTAGTTTGGACTAATTTCAATAGGCTATGTTTAGCAATAACCCTCCTGGCCTAGATAATCAATGTGGTTCTGTCGTTAAACCCAATAGTCTGGAGGTCTCTAGTAGGAACAACATTGAGTAGATTTATGGCATTCTGGGCCCATTCTCATTGTTTCTTTGCTAAACTTTCATTCACAACAGTGCACCTATTTCTGGATGTGATGGCTATGCTTTCTTTATCATTAACGAAATTAAAATATGATCTGAACTTGGCAGCTTCAAAAACTATAGAGTCCCAGATTATATGCTTGGCCCCTTGCAACAGACCTTTGCCTCTTAACCTCATCTTCAATTTATTTATTCTTTCTTGCAAGACTTCATTCTCCTTTTGAAATTGAGCTATCTTTTCATCCTTTGCCTTCAATTCGTGCTTTAATTTATCTATGCTTCCTTTCATCCCTTTGATTTCTCCTTCTTTCAAGCTAACTTGTGACATAGCCTGGACAAGGCCTTCAGTGTTTGACCCAAATTTTGTAGTAGGAGATGAAACCACAACCTTCTTTAGCAATTCTGTCTTCTCTTGTGACCATTTCACCTTTTCTTGTTCCAGCTACAACACCCTAGCCTTGTATCCTAGTTTCTTTTGACGAAGTGTTTCCTTTTCATGTTCTAGAGAAACCAATTCTTCTATTTGTGGATGATCTATAACATGCATTTTCAATTTCTTCTTCAAACTTTGAATCAATTTGTCTTTCTCATCCAATGAAGATTTCAATCCTTGGGGGCCTTCAGATTTCAACCTCTTGACCCGAGTTTTCCAATCTCTACTAGCTTCCTTTTCTTGCCTCAACTGTCCTTCCAATTTCACTGCGTAAGATGATAATTTCAAATTCTTTAAACTTAACCTCATGTAATCATAATATAGTATGTCACTAGTGTATTTGTGGAATTTGAATTTGTTTGGAGCACTTATGCTGTCATATTTTATCTTTATTTCAGAGACTTTGTCTTCATATGAAACCGCAATATTAAAAGTCCTCTTTTCAACAAACCTTACTATGAACAGAGAAGATTTATGTTGAGAGATCTTTTCCAGTTCAGGGACTAAATCCCTGATCTCACCCAGAGCTATATTACCCTTCTCAGCATACTATTTTGCCAAATATTCTCTAGACTGATAAGCTGACTAAGATGTTTTAAGAATGTATTTCTTATTGCTAATTTTTTTTGAGATGCCTTCACTTTGGAGTTTGCTTTCCTTTTAAATCTCCATAGTGATAGTACCACTCTCCACCATATCTAGATTATCTTGGTCTCTGGACTCTTCCTCTTCTAAATCCACTATCTGTGCAGACTGTGTAAATTTCATCTTCTTTGGGGCAATTTGTTGGTCACTGATGTCCATGGCCTCTAAACTGCTTCTCTTGTTGTAAACACTTATCTTAGGAGATTTTCTTATCAACTTCTCAGGAGCTTGTTGTGTTTGACTTTGTTGCAGGGTTTCCTCCACTTTCTATGTTTGAATTGGTTGCAAGATCGCTTCCACATCAACACAAACCTCTAGCTTTGCCAGCTTATCAAAACCCTCAACCTGTTCATGCTCATAAGGGGCATATTTGTTCATCTGTCTCCTCTTGTATATGATTTGATGTGGATCATACCTTCTTCTCTGTAACTGTGAAAAACCAAACTCTTTGAGCCTTTCTTGAACTTGAGATAAACATGATCTGGATTTGATAATGAAGGGGCCAATGATAAACGTGAACTTAAGGTTGGAGGCTTTGTGCAACTTCAGGAAATGCTCTATCTCATATATAATTCTCTGTTTGATGAATTCAAGGGAAAATATTTTAGGAGTTTGAAAAATAGGCAACAGGTAAGGGGAGTCATGACAACCATAAACCCACAGTACTGTTAAGTGCATGAATGATACCCAATCCCCCAGTCCATTCTCTAGATTTGGCTGTAGGTAGATTCTCATGTCATCCAAAACTCTAGGTAGGATGGTATTGAAAATCAAACTAGAAACTTTGGACATGACTTTGTTGATGAAAAAAAGTAATGTAATTCTTTTACACTCAATTGAAACAAATGCTGCTTCAGGAAATTCCCTCTTGTTGGTGTTAATATTATGGTAGCTGCGGGAGGTATTTATCTCTACATGTGAACTTGACGAGAATAGAAGACTCTGGGAAGCAAGATAAACCCTAATCAATTGGCTAATAACCCTAGAAGCCTTGTCGGCTCAAGAATATAATTTATATTAGGCTATTAGCCTCCAAGAGAAGAAGTCGGTCAGAATTAATAATAATATACTGAACAAACACATACCCAGAAGGAGAAGTCGGCCCCAGTAAACTGGCAGGATTACTATAAATACAGGGTGCCAGTTTTCATTTGTCACATCTCAGGACTGTAGTTTTCCCAGTTGGTGCGCACTGCAGTTGCAGTTGGTGTGTAGGTTTGGAGGAGGGTTGCAGGTGCAGCTGCAGCAACAACTAGTTTCAGTTTTTGGCCTGGATATCTCTTGGCTAGGGTTTGGAAGATCTGATCAGTATTTTGTGATGCGCTATCCTTGGAGATTGATGTGCTACTCTTTGTTTGGCTATCTAGCCTAGGGTTTTCTTCCGGAGGAATTCTCAGTCAAGGTTAAGGTGCTCGGAGGGAGGCTTTGGTCTATGGTTGGGTGACGAGGGTATCGTCAATGGTA
>JASDQU010236938.1:4243-16980 GCA_032191745.1 Picea mariana
TCCTTGGTAATAGGTAGGACTTCAACATTTCACATCGTGTACTTGCCACGCGGGTACCTGTTAGAGTCCATACTACTCGGTGGGAAACATGACACGGGGAGAAAAAATCCGCATCACGTTGAGAAGACAAAAATGGAGTCGATCAATTATGCTTTTAGCCTCATCTGCAATTTTGATATCCGCAGCGTTCTCTTGAGAGACCAGTTATGCCTTTTCAGATTCATCACTTGTCATTGCAAAACAATATTCCCTTTCAGCCTCTTCTGCGCATTGGCTAGAGCCGCGTGGACATTTTCCATGGCCAGTCCACATTCTTTGAAGTGCTTTGCTATTCTGTCTTCTGACATCCTCTATGCTTCGCGCAGCTGAATGATTGTGTCTTGTGCGTCCCTGAGATGCCTCTTGAGCCAAGCCACGTTTCCCTCTCAGCCCTGTGATGTTGATACCTCGAGGGTCCTTTCTGCTAACTGTTGTCTCATCTCTCTGATCTCCTGGTATAGCTCAGCAATGGTGAGTTGCGCTTGCTTTAGATGCTGCGACAATTCATGAATATTCGTGCCTTCAGTGTCTGGCCTTCTCCGTATGTCGTAGGTTTCTCGACTTGGACCTTTGACAGGTTCTAGTCGAATGGCACACATGAGTAAATCTTTCGCGGCTAACTTCATGCATGGTTCGCTTGGGGCTTGGGCCTCCCCAGTTTCTTTATTCTTCCTTGGCCTGCCCCTTTTTCGGGGTATTAGATGTTGGGGGGATAAGGCTTCCAATGTCTTCGCTTCTTCTGCCTCTACGTAGTGAGATGTTTCCTTTTCTGTGGGTAGAGGGGAACCTCCCTTGGGGTCTCTGGGGATGCCGGCTGTGAGTAGAAATGAATCCCAGTTTTTTCTGAATCATCGCAAATCCTCAACTATCAACAATTTGATTAGTGAGACATGAGATAGTTTCTTCTTTGGCTGGTTTTCTTTAGCCCGGATGATGTCTGCCATTTCTCGGAGGCTTTGGTGCAAGAAGAAAGGCAGATTTAACGGTCTCCTTCCTATGAAATGCATCAATAATTTGATGTGATGTGGGTGTATTCTGTCAAACCTTCCTTCACAGGTGAAATATTTCCTAATCTCCCTCAGGAGCTTTCGAAAAGGCTCCTGTAGATATCGACTTGGAATGCCCACTTCGACCTTCTCGTTTAAACAATCTGGTTTGATAAATTCCTCGTAACATAGCATGTCCAAAGGCATGCCTTTAGACCACCTTTCATCATGTGGAGGGATCTCTGTTGCGACTGACAGACTTTCCTCCGTCACCTGGAATGTGTTTCCTGAAATTACTGCGTGGAGCTCATTGAAACTAAGCATGAATTGTTCCGCCACTTTCATGTTGAATCCTTGGATCTTCTTACAAAATGACATGCATCCGACCTGTTCAAAAGATGCTCTGACATCTGGATCTCCATCTACCAATGTCAAGCTTTGAGGTTCGGGCCCCACATTTTTGCCACTTCATGCCCCTTTTTCTTATGTTCTGGTATGTTTCCATTGTGTAATGTGTGTTCACTTTGCGCCTGCGGTGTATTTAACATGGACCCAAAGCGGTAATCTCGATTGGCTCAGGTTTGTGACAAAGCTGATGGAAATCGACTTCCTTGCAACGATAATCTCAGGGTCCGCAGGGAAATTGCAGACAGTGCATAAACTTGGCTGGTGAATGGAATACATGCAGAGCAACTGGAATTTATAACTAGACGGGCGAGAGATGGAATCATAATAGGGGACACTGAATCCATGGTGACTAGAGGTTTCGAAGCAGGTCGAATATTTGTGTAGCACATCCACACGATGGGTACACTGTGGAGTGTGTAAAGTACAACTGAAGAGATCTCTAGAGTATATGTGATATGAGCGTCGTGATTTCTCATCCTTTCTAGCTTCATAATGAGTTGATGATGGTAATTGCACCTACCGACGTGACTTCTATTTAACAACTTGCCTCAACCTTTGGCACGTAAAACCTCCTCTTTTGACAAGACCCGACTCTTTAGGAAAATACCTTTACCACTTACACATGTTTTGATCCTAACGTCCCTTCCCGACTTCAAGGGCCAATCGACCACTTGCTGACTTCAACCCATTTGTTGTTCAGTACCTGACCTCACACACTTTGACACATAGACCATGACTCAACTAAGACTTACTCTAACTGGAAAAATCACGGTGCTAACGGTTGTTTCCAACAAGGATTCTATCCTCCCAGTGAGGTGGCAAATAACAACAGACGAAGTGCCTGACTATTGGGCCTTATTTGACTTACATACTCTGAAACAACGGAAAAGAAAAAACTTCCTAGACCTTTTGGCATAGTTACAACCAGACTCAGCATAAACTTAGGGCCTTCACTTTGTGCTTCAATCTTTTGCTGACATACTGAATCGAAACGCCTTCTTTCAAAACAAAAAATGAAACGACCATTTACAATTACATGAAAAACTAAACAGACCTTACTGAACTAGATAGTGCTTGAGGAACCTGCCATTTATAGGCCCTCCGCTAGTGGGTTCTCTGTTAAGCTCTTCTAGCAGATATGCATTGTTCCCGTGGTACGCACTGATTCTGAAGGGTCCCATCCAAAGATGATTGAATTTACCATGATTCCCCCTGTCTTCATTCCTCGTGTCCCACTTTAGCACCAATAGCCCACCTGGAAATATTCTTGTTTGGAGTGCTTCTCAAAAACTTTCTTCATCCTGTCTTGGTGAAGTTGTGATCAGTTGTAAACCTGCTCCCTCATATGTTGTGCATGAATCAACTGATTTATCCTTCTCTGAGTGTCATCTGGCTCGACCTCTTGCTCTTGTGATAACTTCCTGACGGGCAATCCCAATGAGGTGGGAAAAACTACTTCCGTGCCATATACGATTTGGAATGGCGATGTGGAGATGGAATTTTTGGTAGTGACTCTATCCTCCCATAGCGCGTAAATGAGTTTCTTATGCCAGGCCTTCTTGTTATCCTGCACGAGTCTTTTAATAATCATGGTTAAGCTTTTATTTGATGATTCTGCTAACCCATTACCCTATGGGTAATACGTTGTAGAATGTCCCAGGGTTATATTGTAACCCTTGCAAAACTTATCCATTTTCTTGGACTTAAATGTGATCGCGTTGTCCGTGATGATCTTTATAGGGCACCCGAACCTAGACAAGATGTTGGTCTCTAGAAATTGAATGATGACCGTGTCGGTAGCCTGCCTCGTTGGAACTGCTTCGATCCAATTTGTGAAGTAATCCATAGCTGTAAGTATCCATCTGTGTTGCGCTGAGGATGGCGGATGAATATCTCCTATAAAGTCTAGGCCCCATTGCATGAACAACGCTTCTACAAAGATTGGTTTTAAGGGCAGGGGCTGCAACTTTCTCCTTCCATCGAATACCTGACACTCGTGGCAACTGGAAACTTCTTTATATACATCTGTGAAGATGTTGGTCCAATAGTAACTTTCCCTTAAAATTTTATGCACGATGGTTTTCCAGTAGTGATGTCCTCCGCAGTCACCTTTGTGGAATTCCCTGATAGCTCGTTTTGCGTTGTCTTCTAGTAAGCAACTCAACAATATCCCTCCCTGATCTTTCCAATACAGAGAGTTACCTAAGATGTAGAATTTAGTAGCCTTCAGCTTTAAGAACCTGTCCTTGGTCTTACTTAACCCTGGAGGAGCTTGCAGATGCTTCAACACATAAATGATGTCTGTATACCAAGGTGAATCGATGAATTTCTGGGACACGTGCGGGTTTGTTTCTTCTTGAGGATTCTCTGATAGGTTAGCAATGAAGTTTATTCCCATAACGTTGCAGTTTGACTATGCCATCAGCTTTGTGAGGCCCTGACCTTTAATCAACTTCGTGGGCTTGATTTCAAGGTCATATTCCAACATGATTACGATCCACTTACCTCTTCTTCCCTCAGGGTCAGGCTGAGTCATGATGTCTTTGACTGAGTTGTTGGGCATGTAAGCAACAATGTGGGAATGTAATATGTAAGTCTTGAACTCCTTGAGGGATTTCACTAAGACGTATTCTTGTTTCTCCATAATATCATACCTCAGTGGGGAATATCTCAGCGTCCTACTGAAGTAGGCTATAGGATTTTCAAAGTTTTGGTCGTCCTTCTATAATAGTGTGCCAACAATGGTATGCTTTGAGGTGAACGAGAAAAAGATGAAATCCTTCGTGAAATCTGGGCTAGTCAATACAAGAGCTTTGGTCCGCGTTACCTTGATGTCTTCAAATGATCTCCTGGCTTCGTAGTTCCATTTTATCTTGTTTCCCTTTCTGAGCATGCTGGTGATATGATTTATAATTTTTGCCAGATTCAGGATGAACCTTCTCAAGAAATTCACCTTTCCCAAGAAGGACTGTACCTCCTTCTTGCTACGAGGAGTGCTGATTTTCAAGATTCCTTCTACCATGTTGGGATAGATATTTATACCCTCCTTCAAGATGATGTTCCCCAACAGTTTCCCTTCTTTCTTTCCGAAATGTGATTTTTTCAGATTCAACGATATGCCAAACCTCCTTCATTTCTGAAAGACCCTCTTTAGATGCTCAAGGTGTTGTTCGTTGGAGTCAGAATACACTATCATGTCATCCAGGTAAAATCATGATAAATTTTTCCTTTTCCTCAACAAATGCTATATCCATCACCCTCTAGAAAGTAGCTCCAATGTTCATGAGGCAGAAAGGCATCTTAGCATACATGAACATACCCCATGGTGTCGTGAAAGCTATCTTTTCCTAGTCATCCGGGTGTACCATGATCTGATTGTAACTTGAAAAAAACGTCCAACATGGACATCTTCTGGGATCCAACTACCTTCTGTAGAATATAGTCCATCTTAGGGAGCATGTATTTGTCCTTGAGGGATACTCTGTTCAAGTTTCAAAAATACATGCACAACCTTATTTCATTGCTCTTTTTCCTTAGAGGCACCAGGTTGGCAACCCATTTCGAAAATATTAAAGAGAATAATTTTGGCTTCGAAGATTTTCTTTACCTCTTTCTCAATTAGCAGAAACAGTAGGGGATTGATCCATCTTAGCTTTTGACTGAAAGGATTTTTGTCTTATTTGAGGGGAATGACGTGTTGAATCAATTTGGTGTCATATACTTTCAAGTCATCATAACTCCAGGCGAAAACATCAGAAAAATCTTTCATGAGTTTGATGTAGTCTTGTTTGACCTCCGGACTGAGCGTCTTTGATAATTTGATTATCCTCGAATTCTCCTAGGTCCCGATGTCTCAATTGTCGACATCCTCATCATTCGCAGTGATCTTGGGATTTCTGGCCACATCATTTTCATCGAACAACTTTTCCAATGGAACCAATCCTTTGGGGATGATATTATTTTTTAGTTGCACTATGTCCCTTCCAGCTATCTGGTTTTGAAAGGGATTGTCGTGACCGTGCGCAACTACGCTTTCATCTTCTTCACAACAACACTCATTATCAATGTTCACATTAGTGAACTCATCGCTCATATGGAGAAATCTCTCCACCTGTTTGTCATCCTCAAACACCTGCCAATACGTGATATTATCGGGCACCGCCGGCCTATGTTTGACTTCGATCTCATACTTTCTGTTGGGGAAAATGGGAATCTTAAAAACTGAAGCCGAGGTGTCCAAGGTGTCTGCAATTTGATTCTTCCCCCTTGGGATCGCTGACAAATTATACTCTAAGAATTCTTCGAGGAGTTCCAACACTAGGTTCCTGTATGCCCTCAGTCTAGGGTGCTTGGACTAGTATATACCTTTCACTTGGTTTATGATGAGCTCAGAGTCTCCATGCACCACTATCCTCTTTGCGCCCAATTCTTTCAAAACTCTCAGACCCAAAATCAATGCCTCATACTCTGCCATGTTATTTGTACAATCAAAGGCGAGTTTGTACAAGCAGAGTTTTGTGCCTACCTTGGGAGGATTTATCCATACACTGGCCCCTGCTCCTTCCTTGATGACGGCTCTGTCGAAGCTCATTTTCCACATATTGTTCTTCACATGGTTCCTCAGGTCTACGCACTCTTCTGCTTGTCATGTGGCTTTATCCTCGATGGTCATGACGACCATCTGCTCTTCCCCTTCAAAGCTCGGGTCATTGTAAAATATTGAGCAGTCGATCTTAGTGTCGACGAAGTAGATAGGGTGGTTATTCAGCTGGGTCTTGCTACTCACCGTGTATTTGAGCAACACTTCTCTGTACAACAGTCTCTTTTGGCCGAAGACATGAATAGTGGCGTACGACATATCCATCTGTGGGGTTCCCTTCAATTTCGTGGCCCACAACCTGGACAATAGCATGCCAAATTTAGGGGGTATTTCAGCCACTACCACATCCATAACCAGATTTTTAGAAGGGATTTGGGACAACGACACAACCAAATCGTTGATCAGTCCAAAACATTTCACTTTCCTCAAGTTGAAGGAGAAAATATCCTTATAAGGCCTGGTGATGTCCAAACCTAACTCATCCATGACCACTTTGGGCATGAGGTTGTGCGACGCACCCAAATATAGCATGGCATTATGCAGAGTCATTTCATGGATTTTGAGGCTGACGTAGAAGGGGGGAACATCCTCAATGTCATCTGTTTCTTCCATGCACAGAACAAACAAAATGGTAGGGTGATCATCCTAGACGTTCAGGGTGTCAGGAGTCTCTCCCATCTTTAGCATTTTTATAATCTGGTCTCGATACTCTTCTTTCTTGATGAGTTCGTTGAAAGGGACGAAGATTTTGATTTTTTCCATTTCGTTCTCAAAGTTAATAAGGGGGGGGACTTTTTCTACCTCCTTGACACCTGTCTCCCGACTTGTTTCTGGTGCTTTCCTTAGAACCTTCTCCTTTGACTTCCCCTTTTCAATCTTATCCTTCTTCGGGTTGTCTTTCTTTGGTCAGCTCGTGGAAGTGGTGTCTGCTCGGGATTCCCTTATGGGATCCGTCTGTTGAGGTTTTGCATACATCTTTCTATTCCTGAGGTTGTATTTATTTTGGAACTTCATGATGGCATTGTGATAACCCTTTCTGAATTCGTCTGTTTCCTAAGATAGGGTGTCATCAACCTCCAACAAAATATCATCATTTGCGCTCATGTATTGGTAGTGTTCTCCCTTTGTCAAGAACACACGAGTATCTGTGTCGTCACAATAATGCATTTGATCTTGGATCATCTGATCAAAATATTCATCCCTGTAATTATTTTGGAACGAGGGCCTTATTTATTGGTCGCCCTGATCTCTATGTTCCCTCTGCATGATCTGCGGGGCCGGACCTCTTCTAAGGTTCTAATTTCTGGGTTGGAGGTCATGTTATTCTTAGGTGGTAGGCTTATTTCCCACAGACATTCCTTCCATCAACTTCTCCATCATCTTCATCATTAAGTTAAACTTATCATCTAAGGGTCGAGAACTCGACGACTGTGCATCTCCTTGGGGTTTCTTCCTGCCTCTGTCGAAGCTTTGTTTGATCTTTCCCCACGCCATCAGGTTTACTTCAACTTCGATTGCGTCACTCATCATGGTGTCTAAAGTAACATATTTTCTCTCCCTCAACAACAAGGAGAAATCGCTTTCAAAAGAGTCAGCGTATCGAAGCCACACAACCCCGAGAGGTGGCTAGACTTCTGCAGGGATTGAGTTGTAGACCCTCATGAAACAAGCCGAGAACTCTTGTACTATCTCCTCCGGTTCTCTCTTCAGGTTGTTGTATTACATCAGTAACTGCAAAGGATTCTTTTTTTCTCCCCATATAGTAATGAATGATGTTTCAAACACGACAAAGTTGGGGATGCTTGTTTCTTGAAGGGCCTTAAACCACTTTCTAACCTCCCTCAAAAGACTATGCGCGAAAAACCTCATCTACGCGTCTTCATGGTCCACTTATTCTAGGTCGACGAAATCACGGAACCAATCTTTTGGGCAGAGGTGTTTCCCTCATCGTCATATAACTTGATCCTCTGGTTGTAGTTCTAGGGAAAATCATGCAACTGGGCTGGCAGTGCAAGGGGGGAGAATCTGGCGGCCATTTCTCTAGGGGGTTTGGGATTTGCGGGATGTTTTGAGCATGGACTATGGAAGCTTGTAGGATTTTTTTTGGTATCAGAGATCGAAACCTCTCCTCGTCGAAGACTATATCATCCAAGATGGTTTATGATTTAGACTTGGACAAATTTTACTCGAACAGGGTGCCAAAATCTAGGTCGTCAATGCTTTGTACACCATCCTTTGGTAAGGACAAGTTTATGTGAAAGTAATAGAACGGGCTTAACGCCTGCTCCCTTGCCCTACATAGAAGTTTCTCTGGATCACACATGGGATCTACAGGGTTTGGGTCAGGATTGGCTCTAGTATAAATGGTCTTCGGAGCCAGGATTTCCGATTCATGCTACTGTGTGCAATTGGTATCTTTCACTGGAGTCGCTAGAGTAAAGGTTTCAATCGATGTAGATGTTTGTCCCGTTGTTACCCTCAGGGGTCAAAACTATATGCTTAATCGTTCTCCCAGGGAAAATTTAGTCAATTCCGTTGCCGACAACGACGCCAAAATGTTATCACTTTGTAAACTCGTTCGACTGAGAAAAGGAATGATAGAGGCAACCTACAAACCAAATTTAAGGCTGAAAACTAGCCTTTCTGACCTAGAGATGGCTCTCTCTAGGACTTTGTCTCTGTACGGGTTATGGCTTTGAAATTGTCAGCTAGATTTAACACCTTTGTACATTATTTTTGGTTCTATTGGCAAGATAACGCGAGACCTTGGGCCATGGAGTCAATTTCAGAAAATGAGAGAAATAAATGACTTGGTAACTAAACTTGAGAGGATAAAGGCTAAGTAGGCAACGATCTTTCAGTTCAAAATCGTTGTGTGGGGCGGAGGAAAAACACATGAAGAGACTCAGATCATTGCTCGAGATGAATTCTAAGTTCACTTAAAAGGAAACACAGTCATCTATATGGTGAAATCTAGAGCACCACATAGTGAATTCTATATTTGAATAACGTTCCGATCTAGACAAAATATAGATACGAATATAAAGAACACATGAAACACATACATAAAGAGAGATTACAATAGACCAAACCAATACCATTAAAACATTTTTGTCAAAGTTTTGAGACCTTTGCATTAAACTTCAATCAAGTTCGAAATTCTACATTCAGCAGTCACTGTCTACATTACTTTGCCAACCAACCTGGCTTACATTAAAAAGATGAAATATATAAAGAAGGGTGTGCTGCTCAAGCTACCCTTCCCTCTAATTAATATCCCTAGAAATTAGGCTCTGAATATTTTCTACTAGATGACTCTTCGTATGGTACTTTACTAAAAATAGAAACTGACTGTAGTCAATCATACAATAATCGATGTCTTTTCCATGGCAGTTCTGTCATCAAAAAGATTTCATTGTTAATGAGTGATGTGTCGATGCTTTTCTTCGAAAGGCCCTTTGGACGATCAAGTGCTCTGTCGGACTCTTACCCCCATCGTAACGGTCTTGATTTTTTCCATGATCATTTGTTGGAGCATGCATGTGGTGGGTAATCCCATGCTTTCACAGATGTTTCCAAGATGACAATGTAAATCAGGGGGAAACACCTTTCTCCAAACTGTCATGTTTCCAACAAACAATTGTCCTTGGTAATAGGTGGGCCTTCAGCATTTCATGTCATATACTTTCCGCACGGGTACCTGTCAGAGTCCATACTACCCAGTGGGAAACAAGACACGGGGAGAAAAAATTTGCACCACGTTGAGAAGACAAAAATGGAGTCGATCAATTATTCTTTCGGCCTCATTTGTAGTTTTGATATTCGAAGCATTCTCCTGAGAGACCAGTTGCACCTTTTCATATTCATCACTTGTCTTTTCAAAACCACGTTCCCTTTCATTCTCTTCTGCGCACTGGATAGAGCCACATGGACATTTTCCATGGTCGGTCCACATTCTTTGAAGTTCTTTTGCAATTCTCTCTTCTGACATCCTCTGTGCTTCGCACAATTGGATGATTACGTCTTGCGCGTCCCTGAGCTGCCTCTTGATCCAAGCCATGTTTCCCTCTCGACCTTGTGATGTTGATTCCTAGAGGGTCCTTTATGCTAATTGTCATCTCAACTCTCTGTTCTCTTGGTATAGCTCAAAAATGGAAAGCTACGCTTGTTTTAGCTATTGTGATGGTTCATGAATATTTGTGCCTTCAATATCTAGCCTTCTTCGTCTACCGTAGGTTTCTTGACTTGGACCTTCGACAAGTTCCAGCCAAATGACACACATGACTAACTCTTCAGTGACTGACTTCGCACGCGGTTCGCTCGGGGCTTGGGCCTCCCCAGTTTCTTTACTCTTCCTTGGCTCGCCCCTTTTTAAGGGTATCTGATGTTGGGGGGATAGGGCTTCCAATGTCTTCCATTCTTTCGCCTCTGCACGGTGAGATGTTTCCTTTTTTGTGGGTAGAGGGGAATATCTCTTAGGGTCCCTAGGGATGCCGACTGTGAGTAGAAATGAATCCCTTTTTTTTCCCAATCGTCGCATTTCCTCAACTATCAACAATTTGATTAGTGAGACATGAGATAGTTTCTTCTTCGGCTGGTTTGCTTTAGCCCGAATGTTGTCTGCCATTTGTCAGAGGCTTTGGTATAAGAAGAAAGGCAAATTTAACGGTATCCTTCTTATGAAATGCATAAAAAATCTGATGTGATGAGGGTGTATCCTATCAAACCTTCTTTCACAGGTGAAATATTTCCTAATCGCCCTCGGGAGATTTCGAAAAGGCTCCTGTAGATATCGACTTGGAATGCCCACTTCAACCTTCCCGTTTAAACAATCCAGTTTGATAAATTCCTCGTAGCATAGCACGTCCAAAGGCATGTCTTTAGACCACCTTTCACCATGCAGAGGGCCTCCATTTCGGCTGACAGAGTTTCCTCCGTCACCTGGAATGTGTTTCTTGAAATTACTGTGTGGAGCCCGTTGAAACTGAGCGTGAATTGATCTGCCAGTTTCATGTTGAATCCTTGGATTTTATTACAAAACAACATGCATCTGACCTGTTCAAAAGATTCTTTGACATTCGTATCTCCATTTACCAATGTCAAGCTTTGAGGTTCGGTCCCCACATTTCTTCCACTTTGTGCCCCTTTCCTTATGTTCTGGGATGTTTCCATTGTGCAATGCGTGTTCTCTCTGCGCATGCGGTGGATTTAGCACGAACACAAAGAGGTAATATTAATTGGCCCATGTTTGTGACACGACTGATGGAAATTGACTTCCTTGCAACGAGAACCTCAGGGTCCGCGGGGAAATTGCAGACAATGCATAAACTTGGATGGTGAATGGAATACATGCAGAGCAATATAACTAGATGGACAAGAGATGGAATCATGAAAGGGGACACCGAATCCATGGTGGCTAGAGGTTTCTAAGTAGGTCGAAGATTTGCGCAACACATCCGTGCAACGGGTACGCTGCGGAGCGTGTAAAGTGCAATTGATAAGAGATCCAGAGTAAATGTGATATGAGCCCCGTGATTTCTCATCCTTTCTGGCTTCATAATGAGCTGATGATGGATATTGCACTTGTCAATGTGACTCCTATTTAACAACTTGCCTCGACCTTTGGCACGTAAAACCTCCTCTTCTGATAGGACCCGACTCTTTGGGAAAATACCTTTACCACTTACACATGTTTTGATCCCGACATCCCTTCTCGACTCCAAGGGCCAATCAACCACTTGCTGACTTGGAACCATTTGTTGTTCGGTACCTGACCTCACACGCTTTGACACATGGACCATGACTCGACTAAGATTGACTCTAACTGAAAAAATGATGGCGCTAACAAAACTCTTAAGACTTTCGATCCCGAAGTTGGTCGTGCATCCCGAAGGAAGAAAATGGTTGAAGAGGACAAGCGTTATGAACAGGAGAAAAACTTCCATATGGTCTTTTATCGCATGTCATAAATGGTCGAATGAATGTATGAGACTACGAGAAGAGGATGAAGAAGAAAGGGAATAAAAAGGAAGCACACGTTGATGATGATGCTTCGGTAAATCAAGGGGCTGGAGGAGACCCTCTTGAGCCTCCATCTTCACCATAAAGTTCTAGTTCTTCTTCCTCTAAGCATTCTCATCATTCTATCCATAAAGCCTCTTTTAGGAAACCATTATTAAATCTTGATGTAAAATTTGCTTTACCTATGTTTAATGGAGATGTTAATCCTGAAAAGCTAGATAATTGGATCTGACAGGTTGAAGTATATTGTTGTGTTCAACAGATTGATGAAGAGGAAGTTAAAATGCAATTGGTTTCTCTTTTGTTAGAAGGCATCGCTCTCGTATGGTGCAAGAGCAAAATTTAGGACATAAGTAAGTGTGGTAATCTTCTTTCCTCATGGTCGGAATTTAAATCAGTGATAAGGAAGAAATTTTATCCATTGGGTTATTTACATAAAACAATGATGGAATGATAGACTTTAAGACAAAGTAAAGGTCAAACTGTACAAAGTTTCACAAAAGAATTTAGGAAGAAAGCTCTTGCATTAAACATTCCTTTGGATTCTTATGAAACTTTAATGAAGTATATTGGCTCACTTCACAGTTATATTCATCATACTTTGCTATTGTTTAACCCCACTAGTCTTGACAAAGTTTGTGTGCAAGCCACTCACCTTGGGAACAGGGGAAAGCATGTTCAAG
>JASDQU010236940.1:0-16797 GCA_032191745.1 Picea mariana
CTTATCTTAGCAATGCTTATTTTTTTCTTTACACTTGGCAAAACAGATAGATAATTTTGATCTTCTAGATTAGGGTTGATTACATCTTTATAATACCTTAATTTTCTTTTTTCCTCTAACTCTTTATCACACCACATTTTTTCCTTAAATTTTGATTTCACGTTTTTTTAATAGTATCTTTATTCTGCAAAATGGTTTCTTCCATGATTCCCCAATAGTTTAGCCAAGACCGGGCGTCTTTATGCCATCGTTGCTTGAGTCGATGGTGGTTATGACTTGATTTGGAAACAATTTTAGGTAGCCTCTTGTCTTCCATGTTGTTTAACTTGTTCTTATACATTAGCTATCTAGTCATAGCCATGCTCTCAATGGGCGAGAGGCTTGTTTCTACGAGGAGGATGGTATAGGGCATATTTCCTTTAATTTTGAGATTATAGGCTATACAATTCTTTTGTATTTGCTCTATCTTTCTCCAGGATTCACGAGAGATACTACAGCTCCAGACTTCACATCCATAAAGAATAACAGGTGTAACAAGAGTCTCAAAGAGGAGTTTCTTCTTATCCCAACTCCAAATTTCAGCTGATTTACAATTGTTTTCAAGCCCATAATAAGCTTTCCATCCCCCAATAATCATTTTCTCAATGCTATAATTCCAATTCAGTTTGTGGTGAATATCAATTCCAAGATATTTGTATGAAGTCACTTCCTCCAAGTTGTTGTTGTCATATACCAAGGTATCATAAGGGATCTTATTGGATTTAATAATCATGACCTTAGTCTTATTAGTATTAACAGTCATACCCATATTGGAGCAAAAATCCTTGAGGATTCTTAGTTAGTTTTCAAGATCATGGGGACTCCTTGCCATAAGAATGATATCATCGGCATAAAGAAGAAGATTGATGACTATACCAGTGAGAGTAGGGCTGACACAACCTACTTTTTCCAAGCATTCTTCTAATTTATCAATGTATATGCCAAAAAGGGTAGGGGACAAGGGACAACCTTGTTTGACTCCGATATTGCAGTTAATCTCTTTTGACCAGCCCTCAGTGTTTTTAAACTTAGCAATAACGTTCTCATACATCCTTATTGCAGCAACCCTCAACTCGAGAGGCACTTTTATCTCTTCCAACCTATTCCAAAGGTTTTTCTTAGGAACCATGTCAAAAGCTTTTCTAAAGTCAACAAAACAACAAAAAAGATTGGTTTTAGTATTGCGGAACTCCTCTGCAATAATCCTAAAGGTAACAAGATGGTCCACAGTTAAATGATATCTCCTAAACCTAACCTAACCTTTAACTCTTTTACCGTGACTTTCTAACCAAATTGAAACCAAAAATTTTAAAACTGAAATTTATAAAAAAAATCATATATTTTAAAAAATCCTAACTTAAAAAAATTAAAATAAAAATTACAAATCAAACTTATTAATAATAATTAAAAAAACTCAACAAATAAAGAAAAATTAAAAAAACACAAAACAAATAAATAAAAATTTTAAAATAAATGAGTTTTACTTTAACTTGCTTTATGATACACCTCATGCCCTCAAGTGGAAATAAATAAAAATTTTAAAATAAATGAGTTTAACTTTACTTTTAAAAATTAAAAAGACACAAAACAAATAAATAAATTTTTTAAAATAAATGAGTTTAACTTTACTTTGTTTTATGATATACCATGAAGTGGAAGGGAGAGGGTGATGTTTTATGATACACCTCATACTGTGAAATGAAAATAAATAAAAATTTTAAAATAAATGAGTTTAACTTTACCTTGTTTTATGATATACATCATACCATGAAGTGGAAGGGGGAGGGTGATGTTGGGCATACCTTCCTCTTTACTTTGTTTTATGACATAAAACAAGGTAAAGGGGAGTGGAAGGGGGAGGGTGATGTTGGGCATACCCTCCTCTTTACTTTGTTTTATGACATAAAACAAGGTAAAGGGGAGGGATCATAAAACAAGGTAAAGTGGAGGGGTAATGCCCAATAACGCCTTCCCCATTCCCACCTCATTAAACTCATTTATTTTAAAATGTTTATTTATTTATTTTTATTTTTTTTAATTTTTTTTCCCATTCCCACTTCATTAAACTCATTTATTTTAAAATGTTTATTTATTTATTTATTTATTTTAAGTTTTTTTATTTATTTATTTTTCTTTACTTGTTATGTTTTTTTGTTTTAGTTTGATTTTTAATTTTATTTATGTATTTTATGTTTGTGTTTTATTAATTTTGGTTTTAAAATTTTTTTATTTGTGTTTTTCTTTTCTTTCTTTATTTGTTGTGTTTTTTTGTTTTAGTTTGATTTTTAATTTTATTTATTTATTTATTTTATGTTTACATTTTATTAATTTTGGTTTATTTTTATTTTGTTTTAGTTTGATTTTTAATTTTACTTATTTATTTTATGTTTGCATTTTATTAATTCTTGTTTTAAAATTTTTTGTTTCAATTTCTATTAAATGTATTTCTAAAAAAACTTTTGTTTTAAATGGATTATGTTATTTTTTTTTTAATTTTAGTTTGTATTTTGTTTGATTTTTAAATATTTAAAAAAAAAAAATTGCATTTTTTTAAAGTGTTTTTTCATTAAAAAAAAATTTGTGTTTTCTATTTTAAAAATGTGTATTTTCATTTTAAAAAATGTTTTTTTTATAAAAAAAAATTTGTTTTTTTTATAGAAAATTGTGGTTTTTTTCTTCTAAAAACATTTGTTTTTCTTTGAAAAAAATTAAATAGAAAAATGTTTTTTTTTGTTCGCTTTAAAGAAAAAAAAAATATGTATGTGGAATTTTTTTTTTCAATTTATTTTTTTAATGTGAATTTAGAAAATAAAATAAAATTGATTAATAATAAAATACTACGTTTCGATTTACAAGCTAATTTGAAGTTCTTTGTTCATGACAGTATGAGTGATCGGAGCGACTGTTTCAATTGAGTCACAATTTCAACTCCAAAAATAAGATGGGTGTTACTGATAGCATCACTTTTTGATTTGAGGGTCAATTTTCTACAACAATATTGGTTGTCAAGGCACTGATTTCAAGCAAGTCGCAATTTTAACCACCTTGCAAAAAATGAGTGCTACCAATAGCACCATTTTTTGAAACGAGGGTTGATTTTGGTGTTTTTGACACAAAATATGGTTTTTTTGCACTAGAATTCTCATTTTGAGGTCGCAATTCTTGTTAAGTCGGTAACTTTATTATGTCTCACACACACATCCACATGACATCTTCCATAGAGGAGGGAAAGGTCAAGCAAGCAAGCATACCCACCTTGCAACCATCAATGACAAGAATAAATGGGATTCCTTTCTTAATTGTTGAAAATGCTTCTTTCGTTTCTCTTGCACAATAAATATAAACTCCCTAAGTGTGAATGGCCCTAATTGTGAATGACCTAACTCCAACTTAGATTATAATTTTCTTTAACTTAATCATATATCATATTTTCCTTTGATTTAAATATCAAAGATCATATTTTCCTTTGATTCAAAGACTTAGAAATTTTTGTGTAAATTATGTTATTGTGAAGGCCTTTGGGAAAAATTGAACTTTATCCAAGTTTTTTTCTTGGTGATTCAAACAGGTATGTGAAGATTTTCCTTTCATTTAAAGACTTAAGTTTTTTTTTCGTAAATTATACAATGTGAAGGTTTTTTGGAAAAATTGAACTTAATCGAAGCTTCTTTTTTTTTATTCAAATCTCATTCAGGTATGTAAAGATTTTTTATTAACTTTTCATTAAGTGGGAATATGTTTAAATTTAATTTAATTAAAATTATTTTTCAAGTTTTCTTTATTTTTTAAGATTAGATGCTAATAGAAAGCATACAACTCCATTAGAGGTAGCCACAACAATGATTACAAAGGACATTTCCTTTCTTGTGGATACAATCTAGGTTGAAACCACATTTTGTCCTGAAGTAAGATTTAAAATTGCTTCTAATTGGCTAAGAGCTCGTCTTTCTTGCATGTAAGGAAACATGTTAATGACCAAAGACCCAAAGGCATTTGGAAAGAGTGAAAGTATACCCTCTTAGAGACCACCAATCAATGATTTTAGGTGGCGTGGTTTTTCTTGAATAATAATGACGAGTCAACTTGCATTCGCAGATAACAACTAATAATGACTATCCTCATTATCAATTGACTACTAAATTATGATAAGTTTTACCACTTAAAAAAAATCATATGAGTCAAAGTAGAGAAAAACAAAAAAGCATACCATCGTTAATTTCAAAAGCATATTCATATGAGTCAAGGTAGTTAAAAGCAAAAAAACATATTCATATGAGTCAAGGTGGAAGGTGATCTTGATTTTGCTTTTTCTCATAGTGAAATCCAAGTGCTTACCTAGTCATATATATTCTCAAAAGAAAAAGGAAGGGCATATTCATGTAAGTCAAGCGCTCTTTGATTGGGTGCTTTAAAGTTCCCTCCTCCTAATACAGAAATCCAAGTGCTTGAATGTGAACAAACCCAACTCAAGGTATTATCTCATGTACCAAATATTTAAGATTTATGTTGTACCGGGTAGATTATATCATTTTTTTTTTTTTTTAATAATGAATGTAGCAACATGGTGTGCACTTAATATATATACTAATGTATATATATTAAATGGTATATAATTAGGCATTGAGTTTAAAGGGTAGAAATTATATATATGATTGATTTTATGTATCTTTTTAAAGAGTGTATATTATAAAATTGAATAAAATATTTGAAAGGAAAATATAATGTTGTAGGTTAAACGTTCTATGAAATGAGAGATTTTTTTCGGGGATATTTGCTGGAAATCCAGCGAGAAATTGTCAGATTCTAAATTTGAGTGATTATTTATGTATAATCTCAATGTTCCAGGGGTTTTTCATCATGTTGAATCCATTTTTACATTCAAAAATAGATTTTGAACAACAACAAAAAATGATTCATGTAAATTTATATCATCAGATTTCGACAAAAAAAACCATTTCATAGAACAACTAAACAAAGCCAAACACAATGCAATATTAAAATCAATTACATAATATATTGATAAAACATAAATAAATAATTAACCAAATTTTATAAGATGGATTAAATATATATCTTATGTTGATGAAACATAAATAAATAATTGACCAAATTTATAAGAATATATATATTATAAATTGAGTAAAATATATGAAAGGAAAAAACAATGCAATATTAAAACCAATTACATAATAGGTTGGTGAATCATAAACTAATTACATAATATGCTGGTAAAACATAAATAAATAATTGACAAATTCTGTAAGGATTATGTCTTTAGTAGGTGTCAAGATTTTTATAGAATTTAATTTTCATTTTGAAATAGTTTAATTATTAAATTGATAAAGTTAAAAATGACATATCATTTTTGTGTGTTTTTGTTTTTATTTTTATTTAAAAGTAAATATGTGTGAAATTTTAAAATCATATCAAAACCCAATTGAATAGTTGGGTGGAGTAAAATACTAATTAAAATTTTAGTAACAGTATATGGATAACATTGATAAGTATCTTATGACAATGACAATAACATTGTTAAGATGTATGGTTGGACTCCTTGTGAGATATTAACAATAAATAATTGACCAAATTTATAAGAATATATATATTATAAATTGAGTAAAATATATGAAAGGAAAAAACAATGCAATATTAAAACCAATTACATAATAGGTTGGTGAATCATAAACCAATTACATAATATGCGTAAAACATAAATAAATAATTGACAAATTCTGTAAGGATTATGTCTTTAGTAGGTGTCAAGATTTTTATAGAATTTAATTTTTATTTTGAAATAGTTTAATTATTAAATTGTTAAAGTTAAAAATGACATATCATTTTTGTGTGTTTTTGTTTTTATTTTTATTTAAAGGTAAATATGTGTGAAATTTTAAAATCATATCAAAACCCAATTGAATTGTTGGGTGGAGTAAAATACTAATTAAAATTTTAGTAACAGTATATGGATAACATTGATAAGTATCTTATGATAATGACAATAACATTGTTAAGATGTATGGTTGGACTCCTTGTGGGATATTAATATTATGACACATGGTGCTTACACATAGTGCCATTTGTCAACCCATAACACATGTTCCACTTCTACATTTTGCACAGTTTTTTTTGTCGTGTTCAATGATATTTATTCTCATTGGATTTATAATCTTATTAAATTAAAATATGCACAAACAAGCTTTCCATATTTTATCTATTTATTCTTTTTAAAAAAATTTATAAACATTGTCACCAAGATTTGGTTGGTAAAGTTAGTGTTATATATATATAACATGTTTGTTCTTTGTGGGTTTATTTATTTATTTATTTTATATAGAATGATTCTCACATTTAAATAGGTAAAAAAATTTATAAACATCGTCACCAAAATTTGGTTAGTTGGTTGGTAAAGTTAATGTTAATATATATATATATATGTTTGTTCTTTGTGGGTTGCTTGTAGTGTATAAACACATTATTTTAGACAATCAAAGCTAGGTACAAATATTTGACAAATGCATACCCGTAATCATGATATATGTTAATGGAGTTTATGTGACTTGTGATCCATATTTGTTTCAATGTAATATCACATATACATATTGAAAGATATTACTTAAAAGATATTACTTATACAAGTTGATCATAAGTATTCATAAAAATAAAAAAATCTTATCAACATTGAAAAAAGTTTGACATAGTAAAATGGTTCAAGAATCTTAGCTGTCCATTTATTAGGAGATGAGATATTGCTTGACACTTTGAGATGTGAGATTGAACTTGAGCTTGATACATACCTCCATTAGGAGTGTATCGCCTTTGATGGAAAAACCACTTTTTTGAGAATTCAAACATGGCAGGGAACTGTAACAATCTCCAACTTTCAGCGATCCAACTTGCCTCTTACAACAAAATATGATATATGTTAATGGATTTTATGCGACTTGTGATCCATATTTGTTTCAATGTAATATCACATAATGAAAAACACTAGTTACGCAAGTTGATCGGAAGCATTCATAAAAAAAATCCTATCATCATTGGAAAAAGCTTGACATAGCAAGATGCTTCAAGATTCTTAGTTGTCCACTTATTAGGAGATGAGACATTGCTTGACACTTTGAGATGTGAGACTGAGCTCGAGCTCCATCTACAACCCATTAGGAGTGTGTCACCCTTGATGGAAAAGCCACTTTTTCTAGAATTCAAACATGGTTGGGAAGTGTAACAATCTCCAACTTTAGTGCTCCAACTTGCCTCTTACAACAAAATGTGTTCAACATTAATAACTCTTTAGTGGACCCCACAAAATTAAGTGAAGTGTTTTCACTTTCTATATCCATTGAAAATCTCATGATGCTTTGCTTTGCCCAGATAACATGTTTAAAAAGAGCTCACAGTTCAATACTTTCAAGGGTCTTTGTAGTGAGCATGTTGATCGGTTATTGTCGAGTTAATGAGAATTTTGTTTAAAGTTCCATTTTTTGTGTTGAAATTTTTCAATATAGACTTACTATAAAGATTAGATTTATCCACTTTTTAACTCACTCCAAAAAGGATTTGGTCCTTACATGGATCTTAGTAGATAAACCATACTCTAAACATTTTATGAATTGCCATTTTTCTAGTGACTTAAAATAAAGGAAAGAAAATTTGATTTTTTTATTTAAAATTTAATGAAAAATATTTTGACTTATTAAAAATTTTATATATTAAATATTAACATCATACATTATAGAAGTAGTAGAAATATTCAAATTACTGAATTATTTTTATATTAAAAACAACAATTTTATAATTTCAAAATTATAACTTTAAAATAACCAAATAACGAAAAATCAAACTTATAAAATGTTTAGGGTTCTTCAATAATTAATGGATAAAAAAATGCTGCAATTAGATCTAACAATGAGATGAATTAACATGGAATCTAAAACCCCCGTGCATGTCAATCAATCACCATTTACTCTTAATATAAACATAAATCTAATTTTAAATATCTGAATCCACAATGTAACCAATAACCAATATAATATTTCCACGTGTCAAATGCAGCACCGCAAGAGTCCATTGTCACCAAGATTCACTGACAACAGACGACGAAGGAAGAATTTTCTTCCGTCATCTGCCACGTCATCTCACATGGYCGGGCCGTCGCTTCTTGCTTTCGTACGTCTGCGGATTTTCCGCARGCAATTGAGTCTTAGTGTATACATCGTTCTCGTCATTTATGGATGAGACAAAATCTTAGTCGGATCCATCTRACGGAATCCCTGGTCCGATCGGGAAACYCGCAGCATCGTTGCCATCCAGATAGCTCAAAGTACGCGGAGTTTACGCCCAGCCTCGTTTATTTTCTTAATAAAATAAGTATAGAGCGCTGAGCGAGAGACAGAGGGGCAGCTGCAGATTAAGAAGTCCCGGGGTTCGAATCGCTGTCCTCCAGTCGCGCGTGCAGTGTTGCGTGGTGAACAAGACATTCAATTTCTAGWCCTTGTTTGCCCTCCTTCTGAAGCGTCTTATCTGTTGTTTACCTTCGCATAATTGCTTCTTAAGCAAGAAATTTGATCACAGTAATGATGMTTCTGTAACGAGATTGGCTATTTGCCTGGCCGTCCAGTTTCTGAGAGTTTCTTCCTCTTCAATCATGTTTTAGGTATAAAACCCTCAAAGGAAAACCCCGTCGAGGCTGCCGAAGGCCGGAGGACTCAATTTTTTTTTCAATCTTTGCAAATTTGGGGTTTTCAGGGAAGAAATGACGTTCAGTGATATCGCTCGCTGGCTGTGGCGTCGCCGGGAGTCGAATCCCCGACCTCGGCCGTCTGCTTCTTTCCCGTCCAAAGCAAAACCCCCTCAGCCATCTGTTTCTTTCCTGGCGAAAGCGAAATCCCCTGAGCAGCACGGCGCCAGGCGAAGAGCAGCGAGACATGGTCGCAGACGGTTCAGCGAAGTCGACAGGGAAATTGATGGGTTCGTTGTAGTGGCGGATGGAGCAGATTGGACGTCTGGTTCTGATTCCGACGACTCGGACTTGTCCATTGGGTGGTTCGAGCGTCTTTCCTCCGGATTCTCCAGTGACACCGAGTCTGAGAACAGCTTCGCGGTTCTGGTCCCCTGCTACGGCCCCTCATCAAGTCACGCGGTCGATTCCCGCGGCAAACAGAATGAAAAACCACGCATCTTGGATATGATTCAGTCCAAAAATTCGGCGCAGGGTAGGTTTACGGTTCAAGTCTCTGGAATTCTTTGAAATTTAATATAATGCTGCTAGCCCCTTTTGAACCATTTTTTTGGGGATTTTTTTTGTAATTAGGGTTTTTGTGTGTTGTGCAGATAGCCAGAAATACGTAGAGAAGTGGTTGGCATCTCTGAAGAGCCAGTGAAAATTGGGGCATATGGTGAATATCGAAGACGAAGGACAATATTTTCACCGTGTTATTCTTTTTCAGGTTGTTTTCTGTGCATATTCTGTCGTTCTGAACTAATTTTAGATTATTTTCCTACTAAGTTAAATCTGGATTGGGTTTTTAGATTTTTCCCTGAGGTGGATGTAGTATTTCTGAGTATATAATCTCTGGGAAGGGGCAATCGCTTATTAGCAGGGAAATTACTGATGATGTGATGTTGGGTGGTTATGAAATCCATCCGGGAAAGCCTGCAGTTGACTTGGCTTTTGATTTTTTATGTGTTTTTGTACAGAATATTGAAAACGATTTTTTTGGCATTTCAATCCACAATCTTTTAGTGGATGGAAAATTTATGGATTGTATATAACGCTATACTATGCTTAATCTGTACAGAAGCTAATTGGCATGTTATATATAATATCTTTGTGAATGCTACTTATGAATAGAGATTTGTGTTTGCAATTAGCATCTTATTGGGCGATAACCATTTGGTAAAATCTATTTTGATTACAGATTGTGTTATTTAAAAGTGATTCTGATGTTGTGCTTATATAGAAAAATATTGGTTATTAGATTTATCTTTTTCATAAAAATGGAAAGTGGTTTGTGAATTTTACTTGTGAATAGAAATTTGTGTTTGCAGTTATCATGTTATTCAAGTTATAACTTTTTATAAATAGAGATTTGTGTTTTCTAAATAACCAATGGTTATGGGAATTTTCTTTTTATAGATAGATATTTGTGTTTTCTAAATAACCAATGGTTATTGGAATTTTCTTTTTATGAAAAATGTTTGAAATAGTTTTTATTTTTTTATTGCGAAAGGAATTGAGTGGTTCTGGTAAAGTTGAGATCTGTAAATTATTCAAATTTGGGTAGTTTTAAGGAGAGTTTCAAGAGGGAGATCTTACTGAAACTTCTTTTGGATGGGGAATAAGTTTAGAAGCTGCTTTTTAGTTTGTGAATTTTACTCAAATTTGGGTAGTTTGAGGAGATTTTCAAGAGGGAGATCTTACTGAAACTTCTTTTGAATGGGGAATAAGTTTAGAAATTGCTTTTTGGTTTGTGAATTTTACTCAAATTTGGGTAGTTCAAGGAGAGTTTCAAGAGGGAGATTTTACTGAAACTTCTTTTGAATGGGGAATAAGTTTAGAAATTGCTTTTTGGTGTGTGAATTTTACTCAAATTTGGGTAGTTTAAGGAGAGTTTCAAGAGGGAGATCTTACTGAAACTTCTTTTGAATAGGGAATAAGTTTAGAAACTGCTTTTTGGTTTGTGAATTTTACTTATGAGTAGAATTTTGTGTTTTCAATTATCATGTTGTTCAAGTTGCAACTTAAAAAAATATTTATAAATAGAGATTTGTGTTTTTTAAAAGTGATTTTGATGAAAATATAGGTTATTGGAATTTTCTTTTCCTTAGAAATGTTTGAAAATGGTTTTTTATTTATAGGTATTAAGTGGTTTGGGTTAAGTTGAAATCTGTAAGTTATTCAAATTTGGTTAGTTTAAGAAGAGTTTCAAGAGGGAGATCCCACTGAAACTACTTTTCAATGTGAAATAAGTTTAGAAACTGTTTTTGGTTGGCTGATCACAGTTGGTTTTGTTAAGGAGTAGTAGCCTATTGAGGGGCATCAACTACTTTGGAATAAACTCTGACCAAGTTGGTTTTGTTAAGGAGTGGTAGCCTATTGAGGGGCATCAACTACTCTGGAATAAACTCTGACCAAGTTGGTTTTGTTAAGGAGTGGTAGCCTACTGAGGGGTATCAACTACTTTGTTATAAACTCTGACCAAGTTTTCTAGGAATTTCAATGACCTCTTAAATCATTGGACTATTGTTTTAAACACAATTGTCATTAAGTGAAGTACGAGAGGGAGATCCCACTGAAACTACTTTTCAATGTGAAATAAGTTTAGAAACTGTTTTTGGTTGGCTGATCACAGTTGGTTTTGTTAAGGAGTGGCAGCCTACTTAGGGGCATCAACTACTTTGGAATAAACTCTGACCAAGTTTTCTAGGAAATTCAATGACCTTGGACTATTGCTTTAAACATAATTGTCATTAAGTGAAGTAAGATGTAAATGGTTTTTTTTTAATTAAAAAAAGAAATTATTTAATATATATTTTTGAAATTTATATTATTTTTTTTTATTTTTTATTTGGTCATTATTTTGTAATTCACATTCACTTTTGAAAAAAATAATTTTGTTTTTTACTTCACAGTCACTTTTTATGAAATGATTAAATACCAGTGAAACTAAATCTTTCTTCAAGTTTTTTCAATTTAAAAATAATTTTCACCTCTAAGAATTTGATCCCAAATCTCCATAACAGATTTAGAGTTAAGATGGATGGTTCTCTCTCTTTATATATATATATATATATATATATATATCATGTGTCAACTCTAATGTTGAGCCTACAGAAATTACATTTCTTCTTCATATTGAGTTGCACACCATTGAAATGTTTCAACTATTAGAATTTTTTTACTTTTAATTGTTATATATTTAAAGTTGATATTGAAATATTTTACTTGAATTGGATATGAAATATTTTGTTTATAATTGACATTAAAATATTTTTTATAATGCCACATGTTAAGGGTAAAAGAAATTACACATTTTTCTCATATTGAATTTAGAAATAACTTATATATTTATTTTATATAAAAATATTTTAATTGAGGTGTACATTGAATAGAAAATATTTTTTTAATATCTTGTCAACTTTATATTAAATATGGAAGGAATTACACAATGATTTCTAATTTTATTATAAAATAATTATTTGAAATAATAATTTTAAATATATATTAAAATTATTGTTTTTAATAGAAAGAGGACAAGTTTTCTATATTCTATTTAGAAGTTTTTCAGTAAAATGAAATTGTATATTCTATTTGGAAGTTTTTTAAACAATTCACATTCACTTTTTTAGTAAAATGATGGAATAAAAGGCATACATTCTTCTCAAGCATTGATAGTGGCTCTCATGGAAAGAGACCAGAATTCACATTCACTTTTTTAGTAAAATGATGGAATAAAAGGCATACATTCTTCTCAAGCATTGATAGTGGCTCTCATGGAAAGAGACCAGACTTCTTTGGGCTTATAAAAGTTCCTTTTGGCTTACATAACAATTAGTTTGGAACAATTCAGACTTCAACATGGGTGATACTTATTTATGGGAATGGTTTTATTTAAAAGTTTAATCACACTACAAATTACATAGAGATTTTTGGATTTTTTTTTAATGGTTAGAGAACTTTGACTATATAGGAGGTGGAATTTTGTGTGAAGAAAAAAGCTAAAACCACTTTTGAATGAGGTAGCTCTTTGCAGAGTTACAGTAACAGTTAGCAGCATATGACTTGATAGTCGGGTGGTGGGGGCATGGTGCCTCAAAGTAGAAGCGTCAAGGTGTGGAGATGGCAAGGCATTGAAAATGAATTTGGCCAGTTGTTTGTGAAGTTTTGGGGACTTAGACAGATTTATGAAGTGGACAGATGAACTCATCCTTGTATCGCAAGGTCGGTCTTGCAGGTTTGTGGAGCTGCGAACAATGATTGAGGAGAGTTCATGCGAAGAGTTGGTTGCTTGGGCAAGTGAAGGTCCAAGACAACAGACTTGAACCATGGTTGGTTTTGAGTTCTTGCATTTCCTAACTGATGCAATGTTGATATTATGGTAGTTACAAGAGGTATTAACCTCTCTACATGTAACYTCRACAAGACTAGAATATTTCGGGAAGCAAGAGAAACCCTAAAAYGTTGGATAATAACCCTAGGAGACAAGTCGAYTAAAAATAATATKTGTTATTGAGTTTTTAGCCTCCATAAGTAGAAGTCGACCCAATTAGGTCACTTGGAGGACTTTAAATAAGAGGTTACAAGAGCTCATTTGTCACCCTCACTCTCACAACTGCATAAGACYAGTGGARGAGTTGCAGCTGCAACTAGCATTTTGGTTTTGGCTTGGACTTTCTCTTTGGTTATGGTTTGGACTTTCTGCCTGGTATGCTAGCTTTGGAGATAGATACACTACCTTGGTTGGCTATTGATCTCCAACTCTCCTCGAGCTCGGGGGTGGCCTTTGTGCCTATAGTTGGGTGACAATATTGTTATATTGTCTATGGTGAAACGTGTTAGATTATAGAAGATGGTGTGCTCGTTTTACCATTGAAGATACCCTCGTCACCCAACCATAGGCCGAAGCCACCCTCTGAGCACCTTAACCTTGACTGAGAATTACTCCGGAAGCAAACCCTAGGCTAGATAGCCAAACAAGGTGTAGCGCATCTTCCTCCAAGGATAGTGCACCAACAATAGCTGATCAGATAGTCCAAACCCTAGCCAAGAGATAGTCCAAGCCTATACTGAAAACTAGCTGCACCTGCAGCCCTCCTCCACACGCGCGCACCAAACTGGGAACTGCAGTGCGCACCAGTTGCTCTCTGCAATTCTGAGATGTGTCAAATGAGAACTGGTGCCATATATTTATAGTGGTTTTGTCAGATTTGTTGGGGCCGACTTCTCCTTCTGGATATGTGTCTGTTCAGTGTATTATTATTATTTCTGGACAACTTCTTCTCTTGGAGGCTAATAACCTAATATAAATTTTCTTCTTAAGTCGACAAGACTTCTAGGGTTATTAGCCAACTCATTAGGGTTTTCTCTTGCTTTCTGGAGTCTTTTATTCTTGTCAGGGTAACACGTGGAGGTAAATACCTCCCGCGGCTACCATAATATTAACACTCCCTCCTAGCTAGGGAGGTATTATAGGTAATGGTCTTGAGCACAAAAACATACCATTTACCTGGTAGCATCAATATAGCCGTCTAGACTATTTCATGACTAGATCATGAGCATCACCATCACCATCAGCTGCATCATCTATCGAAACCATACTTCATCCAAGTAATTAGACATGATGCTGGATAAGTCACTCACACCATAGAGTGATACAAGAGCCACTCTTATAATCTAGAGGAGTAAATGCTCTGAACCAATTTCCGTCTAGAAAATCTTTGTTCATCATTCGTCTGGATGGTGATTATTTCCAATAAACTGTTGATAGTCTTCAAGGCAGTTAGAACAAAAATAGAACACAATTGTGTCTATCCATAGTAGTACATAACTACAATCCAGTGGTTCACTACCACACCAAGTAACACACAAGTACTTGATCAACAACGTATAGTCACGAACAGTGGAACATATCCACCACAGTAGTCTTCATCTACTGTCATACAGTCTTCATAACAAACATCTAATAGCAACTTGCATTGAAACAATGTTATGATATATACTGAATTATTTGGACCAATCTTTCACTCACATCTGTGAGCTCTGAAAGAATATCTGCCTCACGAACAGTGGAACATATCCACCACAGTAGTCTATATCTATTGTCTTCATAACAAACATCTGATAGCAACCTGCACAGAAACAATGTTATGATATAAATTGAATTATCTGGGCCAATCTTTCACTTACATCTGTGAGCTCTAAAAAATATATGCCTCAGAGTAGAATAATGAGATATCTGGACTATTCTTCTCAAGCAAGGAAGAATAATTGTCCTGTCTTCTGAACTTGGACCATTCTTCCTACACTAATCAAAGTTCACCCTAGAGAGAATGTATAACCCTAAGGAATGTTAAGTCTAGACCATTCCTCACCCTGGGCCATTCCTCCTACACTAGTCAAAGTGCACCTTGGAGAGAATGTATAAACCCTAAGGAATGTTTGTCCCTGATTGCTGAGCCTGGACCATTCTCCACCCTGGGCCATTCCTCCTACACTATTCAAAGTGCACCCTGGAGAGAATGTATAAACCCTAATGAATGACTGTCCAGACCATTTCCTCTGTTAACCACAAGAGGAAAAGACTGTCCTGCATCAACCTCCAAAACAGACCATTCCTCATGTTAACCACAATGAGAAATCGTTGTCCGGCGAGGCGGGCCAGTCTTCTTGAGTAACCCTCAAGAAGAGAGACTGCCCTAGACCACTCCCCATGTTAACCACAATGGGAAGTCGTTGTCTATGATGCATCAACGATCATACTACTTCCCATGTTAACCACAATGGGAAGTGACAGTCCGTCAGAGATCTCAATCCACTTTTCGACCAGGAAAACATCTGCCCAAGATGGACTATTTTTCAATCTTGAAAATGAATGTCTTCAATAATGTTTTCAGTGCTCCCTCCTAACTTGGAGGGTCATTTCTTGCGTTTTCAATAAGAAGGAAGTTGTTTCCACGAGCTCTAGCTTGAGTACGCAAACTCTTTCATCTTGGATAGAAGCTTTACCAAAATGTCTGCTTATATGCTCATGTAATCATTTTATCCTTTCTTGACTTCATCATGGATAATGTAATGCTTGATTTCAAATGTACTTTAGTCTGGAACACTGTGAAGGCTTCATGTAGATTTGAACAATAGAGTATATCATAGTTGAAAAACTGGAACATATCTATGTGGCACTTCTTCTATCATCATGAGATATGATCTACTGAGAGTCATCTTGATGTTATAGGAAATCTTCACCATGCTTCTGTTGTGCACTGGAGGTTCTCCACCAAGTTATCTTCTTTTATCTACATACAAGAGTCTCTTTCTGGTATGCCTCAAAGTTTTGAGATTGCTCTTCATACGCTCTTTATTCAATTCTCTGGAGACCATTCTTTGCATTCATCTGATGTAGAATTTTGACTCATGGATGTTGCGGATGATACAATGACTCATGTGGTGATATGTCTGGTGTACTGGAACAAGTAGTCATCATAGTCTTCTCCCTCCATCTAGGAGAACCTCTAGTTCTGGATCCTGTAATGCTTTTATTTATGAGTTTTCCATGCACTGTTCTTCATTGCGACTTTTATTTCTTCTTCTTGATTGCTTTTAGTGAGTTCATATCAGGCTGACAATCTTATGATTCTTGATACAATCACTGGTTGTTCTGGTTTCTCTTTCTTTCTTGGAATCTTCATGTTCTTTTTCATGTTTTTCTCTAGCTCTTGGGTCCATGGAGTTTCTTATAGATTCCATGCCCTAGAGATTCCACTTCTTCCTTTTATCATAGGATCACAGATCTGGATGAACAACCAGGAATACTTTAAGGCTTCTCTTCGAAGAAGTCTTCTTCTGCAGTTGAACTGAACACGTACTTGTCTTTCATGACTGCTACCATGGATATATATATTTCATCATCTTTAATGAATCATAGGATTAGCTCCCTCCTAATCCATTGCTTCATGTATAAGTGCATATAATCGGCTCCCTCCGTCTAACAGAGTCCATGCTTCCATCTTGTTGTTTTCTACAAAATGTCATAAGTCTTTTTC
>JASDQU010236945.1:2537-12712 GCA_032191745.1 Picea mariana
TCTCCTTGGTATATATAGGAGACTAGGAGGTTTAATGGCCTAAAGCCGACATAAATAAAATAACATTACTAATCTAAATTACAACTAATGGCCTAAAGCCGACATAAATAAAATAACATTACTAATCTAATATGCCCCAATTAAGTGGTAATGAGCCAATATTAGGGCTTAACACGCTTCCTAGAATTCCCATGATTCCTTGGGATCTTTCCTCTTTCCCTTTGTCTTCCCCTATTCTCCATGGAAAACACATTACCTGATATCTCACCTTTGTTTTTCCATCACATTTCCTCTCTAAGTATAACACCAACAACATCATCAAATTTCAAAGTGTTTGAACCATAGACAGAGTCACTTACAGCCATGACCAATCTGTTCCAATTTTCTGGCAATGAGCTCAATATTATAAGAGCCCTAACCTCATCATAAAATTTCACTCCTGTAGAACTTGGTTCATTAGTAACCATATTAAATTCATTTACATGATCAGTAACAGACCCACATTCTGACATATTCACATTAAATAATCTCTTCCTTAGAAATACCTTGTTGGAGGTAAAGGGTTTTTCATATAGTTTATCCAATGGCTTCATCATATCCTCCATTGTATTTTATTTTTGAAATGTTAAAGTCCATCGATGTGTCCAGGCACAACCATATTTTTCCTAGTGTATTTCTATCAATAACCTCCCATTCTTCGTCCTTCATACTCATAGGATGCTTTATTTTTCTCCCAATGGTAGGAGAAGATCATTCTGGTATATATAGTCTTCCATTTGCATCTTCCATAACTGGTATTTTTGGTCGTTAAATTTCTCGACCCTGAACTTTATATATTCCACCACTGCTCCCACTTGAACTAGGAACCTTCTTTTCCTGTGAGCTACCTTTCACTCTGATACTGATGTTAGAAAATATGATTGTAGAGCAATAAAATAAAAAGAGATGAGGAAATAAAAACACAAAAGATACACAATACAATAGAGACACATATATATCTGGTTCACCCAATGTGAGCTACATTATGAGATAAATTACCAATCCTTCCTTTATTATTATCCAACAAATGAAAGGATACAACCTACAACATACCCACTATAACTTCCTCTTCTTTTCTCATAGTATCCTCTCTCAGTATACAATATCCACTCACATATATGCACAACCACAATACAATTCCCTCATACATAAACAAGGGTTTCCTTCTAGGGAAAAAAACCCTAACATAACTTCTACCGTCATATCTGCAACCTAATGATGAATGATCCAGATCAACTACGAAATTACAATATTTTACAAGGAATTTTTCCTAAAAATTTCTCTTTGGGGGTGCTTCCCCAGAACCCCCACTAGGATGGGCTCCAAAATATTGTTGTTGCCCCCATGGAAATAGATGTGGGGGGGCAAGCCCCCCACACCCCGCCATCAGGAAATGGGATCCAAACATGGTTGAAATAAGACCTCTGAATCAGGAAGATAATCAAGCTCTACAACTAAGAATAGAAACCCTAGCCATGGAAAATGAGTCTATTCATAACAACCCTTTAGATCTAGAGGAACATAGTTTGAGTTTTTGGAAGTGAAATTTTTCGACATTAGTCGCAATATGAACCTCCTTATGGTGGCTCTAACAAGAAAGATCGAACTGTTCGGAGATGATGGAGGATTTAAATAAGAGATCGAATCAGAGAGAAAATTGGGAGATTGGGAAGACTTCGGAAAGGAGTCATGGAAAGAATCCAAGAAAGAGTAGTTGAGTTCAAGTGTCATTAACCCTTCACAGTCTCTATCCAATATGGAAGTGAAAGTGGACATAAATCCATACCAAGGTGAGATAGATGCATTAAAACTCAATCATTGGTTGCAACAACTATAATTTTATTTTATTGTTCCCCATATAGATGAAGAGAAAAAGATTTCATTTGCTAGATTGAAGTTAGAGGGCCATGCTTTAACCTGGTGGGAAATCAACACATAAACACTTAGGCTGGAGGGTGATATGCTAGTAACTAGGTGGGAGAAATTCAAAACCCTCATCAAGTCCAATTTGTATCTGGTATACCAACGGATCCAATGGAATTACTTCAAGAAGAGGAAGGGGAAAAGTGTACATGAGTAAACCATTGAGTTTAGAAAGATGGATATCATGTTGGGTATCTCTCCCAAGAACCTATATGTACTTCTCAATTATCTGGTGGGTTTACACAGTCATATATGAAAGTAGGTGATTCTCTTCAAGGAAAGGACAGTGGATGAGGCATGTGTTTAGGCATAGTACCTGGAAAACATAGGCCAAAAGAAAGGGAAACCAAGTGGTTTGAAGAAAAAAGAGCACCAAGAAGATTGCAAGGATGGGAAGAAGAAGTGAAAAGGGGAAAAACATAAGAATACAAAAGCTACTATGCATCAGTGAAAAGATCCCAACAACCATTGAAATCATTGTAACATTGATGACCACACCGAGGAAAAGTGATGGAAACTACATCTAAAGCTAAACCTGAAGAACTGCAAGAAGGACAGAGAGAAAAAGAACCTTCTAGCAACAAATTCAAGCAATCAGGTTGAAAGTAGCTCAGATGTGGATGAAAATATTGTCTTCATATTTTTGTAGAAGGAGAAAAATTTGAGTAGCCTTTATTACCAGGAACAAAACGACATGACCAACTCTTCTACATCAAGATTAAGGTTATAAGACCAAGATAGATGCTCTATTTGACTCTGGTTCATAGGCTAATCTCATAGTAGTGGATTTGGTTATAAATATTGTATTGGAGGTTCACGATCATCCTAGCCCCTATCCATTAGGTTGGCTAAACAACAATGCATAGATAAAGGTAATGAAACCTTGTAAGATTAAATTTGTTGTAAGTGCATATTTTATTGATGAAGTGGAATTGGATGTAGTACCCCTTGATGTATGTGGAGTAGTGTTTGGAATCCCTTACATGTATATGAGGGATGTGATCTTCATGAAGAGATCCAACCAATACCGACTTATCAAGGATGGAAAGTCCTAGATCATAAACATGCATAAAGGAAAGTCAAAGATATCACTAGTAAGTGCCAACCAAGCCAAGAAGTTGATTAGTTGTAGTAAGAAATATGTTTTTATTGAGAAAATCAATCTGATGATGAGTCAATGAGTGAAGGCATCCCTAAAGGGGCATACTAAAAAATAGAAACATCATTTGGAGGATTTGCTACAAGAGTACAAAGGAGTGTTCAAGTATCCTAAAGACATACCACCCAAGAGGGGTGTGGAGCACAAATTACAATTATTGCCAGACTCCCCATTCCCAAATATTGGGATGTATAGATAGTTTTTTCTAGAAGCAAATTAAGTGAAGAAGTTGTTACTGCAGTTGTTGGAGCAGGTTGTGATTCGACCAAATACCTCACCTTGTGGGTCACCCATTATAATTGTACCCAAGAAGGATGAGACTTCGATAATGTGTATCTATTACAAGGCATTAAACAAGATTACACTAAAGAATGAATACCCTCTGTCAATGATCAACGATCTATTGGACTAACTGCAACATGCCAAGTACTTCACTAAGTTGGATTTGAAATCAGGATATCACCAGGTACGAGTCAAAGAAGAATATACCTAGAATATTGTCTTCAAGACATGGAAATGTTTGTATGAGTGGTTGGTTATGCCATTCATTTTATGCAATGCACTAGCTACATTATTGAGACTAATGAATGTTGTTTTACACCCTTATCTAGATTCATTTTTTATTTTCTATTTGGATGATATACTAGTTTATAGTGCTATCTAGGAGGAGCACATCTCACATCTTATGCAAGTGTTAGAGACTCTGAATAAGCACCAAGTGTTGGCCAATCTCAAGAAATGCGAGTTAGTTACCTTACAATTGGTGTTATATGTATATATAAATACTCCTCTGAGTATAAAGAGTACAATGCGAAAGAGATCTTAATCGACGACAAATATAGAGCCCAATGAGAATGAGAGCTTACGTGGTGGAAAATACAGAGCCATTTTAAAGCATAAGAATGAGCTTCCACTGGACAATTTTATTAGGAATGGAGAATTTTCACTGAGAAATCTCTTTGTTTGCATTATATTGATGAAATCAATTCCCTCATTGTTGTAATGTAGTTCTAGCTCCTGAGAGTTGTTTTGTTGAATACCATTCTGCCAAAAAAATCAAAGTAAAAAAATTACAATGAACATTTCAGATCATGGGTAACCACATCTGTAGAGAATGATTTGATCCTGTGGTGATCTTCCCATATTTTTGTCCTTTAGATGGCTTTATGTTTCATCGGAGCATAGTTAAACATTCAGATTATTAAACAATGAATATTTGGAAACAAGAAAAACAATCATACAATCATTTTAAACAGACAAATTATCCAAAATGGTAAAGATTGATGTCGCCCTCACAGTTGTTAGACAATGGATCCTCTTCTAATTTATCAGGTGAAAAATCAGTTGGTTTTGGTTGAAGAATGTTGCTTGGTATAAAATTTTGTTCTTCGCAAAAGTTGAATGGTAAGGCATTGACAAGAAGGGTAAGGCATTGATGAGAGTTTGTAGAGTTTAGAGTGATAAAATCTAGTTTTATTTTTATTAGATTTGTAAGTCATTGACAAGAAGGGTTTTGGCTTTGAAAGCTACACTGTGAAAAAAAGGGGCAGTTCCAATAGATTTCTATGATTTGAGAGTTGAATTTTTATAGGATATGCATTGGAAGGTTCAGAAAATGAGACTGGTCAACAAAAACTTCATTGATGATTACTTGTTCCTAGACATGAATCCTCTCTTGATTACATTCCATTTGAGTCTAGTGGCATTGCCATAGTTTGGAAGCCTATGTTTGAACCTCTTTGTAAAGATAATTTTGTGGTGTTGCATGACTTGTTGGTCTTTGGCATTACATATGGATTGAATGGGAATACCCTATACATGTGCAGGATGTACACATTTTAACAAGGTTGTCTATGGAGGGGGAATATGTCTCCCATGCATTTCAAGTTATGAGGAAGCATGGTCGCAATAAGGATGAACCTAGCCCATATCATAAGTATGGTACATATAGGGGAGGTTGTGGTGCCATCATCTCATTGATTATTAACCCCGAGGGCCATTTTGCTTTCCAGTTGATTGCAATCCATCTCATGTGTAAATACACCAAGGAATAATTCAACCCGGATGCCCAATTTGTCACTAAATTATGTATGTAAGGAACTAAATTGAAATGGTTTAAGTTATTAATAGATGAAGTCTTTCAGGCATGTGCTAATCCCCACACACAATCCACCTAATTCATCTTTGGCTATCCATTGGTTGCTTTTGGGATGTGGAAATCGAATCCCCTATAGGGAAGATAACTTCATCCCATGCCCAATCAACAAATTCTTTCATTGTAATTTGATGCTTGGAAGAGTTGGAAGGACACTAAGAATTTTGCATTCAATGAGGCCATTTTCAAAAAATGGTATGACTATATGATTAGAGTTACTAAACCCATTTTGTGAATCCCATAGGTGCTACAAGAAAATAAATTTTGGTTTGGTATGAACATGGACAATACATTTATGCGGCCATCAGGAACTAATGTAGATAAATTCCATGCCATTTATTTTCCCTATTACTTGATAGAATCATCTTTTGATAAATTCCATGCCATTTCTTTGCCCCATTTCAAGTTGCAACAACCAATCCATCTCTGCCTTTGCTGAAGCTTGAGCTAACCAATTATTTTCTTCGGGATATTGTAGAATTTGGCAACCAGAATGGGCTGGTCAGTGTTGAAAAAACCTTCTATGCCTTTTATGAACTTGAGAAAAATAATGCCTCGCTTACAAAAATAATGAAAATCATTCTAGAAAAATAATAGCCCAACTAAAAGGATTCATGACTACAAGCCCAACTAAAACACATAAACATGACCATCTCAAAATAGTGATTCAATGAGCGAACCCATGCACAAACAATATTCACAAATACTAGTCGAGTTAAGGGTTTGACACTAATAATTCCCATTTGAAAATAATGTTTAATACTACATAAATGACATCAAAATAAAGTGAGCATCAATATAGCCAGGAATCGACAAGTATAAATAAGAATAAACATGGGTTCCTAGGTTAGATCACATGCACAAACTACCCAAAATATTGTTTTCCAAGTAGTAAGAGATAGGGCCAATGCCGAATAGATAGTGTCCAAAAATAAATATAACAATGAACATAACACATGGCCAAGAGGTCATGATAATGATATCCCAACCATATCCATAATAGTAGCAAGTATTTTAGGTAGGGTAATTAACACATGTAGGTAGAACCAAACATTTACAAGAGATGAGCATTCAATAGGTATAATGAAACTTTAAACCAAGCAATAGTTAAGCAACCCATGGGTCAATTCATAAACTTCAAGTAATTCCTATAGGAAACCATATTAAGCAAGGACCTGAGCTAGGTGTAAACATAAGTAATGGCCAAGATGGGGCTTTAGAATTTCCCATATAAGGAGATCAAAATCACAACAAAGGTGTGTCCAGAATAAGGAAGAGGAAAACCTAGAAAAGGGTCAAGGATAGTTTTAAATAATTTCACAACAAGAAACACAGAGTATGGAAGAGATATGCAATCCCAATTTTACCACAATAGTAACCCAATCCAAAGCACAAGCAACCAAGAATTCTCCAATTCAAATGCAATATCGATATGGGTTCCTACCTTAAACACATATACGGACAAGATATAGACCAAATGTGCGGAGTGATTGCTTTTTGTTGAGCCAACCTGATATGTCACTTGGTTTCTCTACATCACAAATACGAGTCAATCAATCTGCCCCTTATAATATGAGTTGATCAATCTACCATTTAAGAAGAATGCATATTTGTTGTTTTCCGTTTGTCATCCTTGTATCCTACACGATTATCATTACTAGAATTGAAAGGGGAATTCTTCTTAACTGCTCACTCATTCGATGGACTACAGGTACAACCAAACAGATATTTTTCAGATCTGTCTTCGTCGAGTGAGGAAAGTTCAGGTAGACGGAGTGCAAAGAGAAAATAGAGGTGAGAAGATCAGAAGAAAATTCCATAGAAGCATGGAATTTTTTCTTGTTGAAGGGGGGTCCTGCTGAAAACCCTATTTTATTTTTATTTTAATAGCGGCGTTGTCCAATGTGCTCAAAGGCTATCAAGTTGTAGCACGTCGATTTCTATTTTCTACACTGAAGTTGAGCTATAAGTGACGTTTGGATTTTGTAAACGTTTTTTTGATTTAATTTTGTGTTGATAAAAATCAATGATTGTTACAATGGTTTATTCTCAAGATTGTTTTGATTCGCCTCGGGGTAAATATATAATTCAGAGTTGGTAGCTATCGTAATTTTTGTGTTTATAGATAGAGTATGGTTATGGCCCTTATTTTTTATTTATCTTTTAAATCCTCTTATGTTTTTCATTGGCGGTCCCAACCAAGAGTTTTAATATCGACTCACAAAAAAGTGGATTTGGGATCAAAAGGCTATCAATTTGCAGTGCATCTATTTCTATTTTATACTAAACATTGTTTTTATTCTCCTAGGGCTAAATATGTAATTCGGACAAAATCTGAACTGGCCTCCATTGCAATTTTTTGTACAATTTATGGGATGTGATATTGTTCCCCATACCCATAAGGATCGATATGTATTTATTTAAATACTTATAAGTTTTTTAATCAGGTATTGAAGGTTAGACAATATTTAGCTATTGAAGTTGTTAAGTGACAATTGAAGTAATTTGGTCATTGTTGTATGCAGGTTTTGAAGCACTTTAAGCCTGAGAGTCAATGGCTGAGACCTATACAAGACAAGTGAATTCTGCAAAAAATATCCTCTTCTAATTTCTCAGGCGTAAAATCAAAGTGTCCATGGCTGAGACCTATACAAGACAAGGGAATTCTCCAACCAAAACCAATTGATTTTTCACCTAAGAAATTAGAAGAGGTTCTTTCTGAAGAATGATGCTTGGTATAATAGATTGTTCTTGGGAAAAGATGAATGGTAAGGCATTGACAAGAAGGGTAAGGCATTGACGAGAGTTTGTAGAGTTTAGAGTGATAAAATCTAGTTTTATTTTTATTAGATTTGTAAGGCATTGACAAGAAGGGTTTGGCTCTAAAAGCTACACTATGAAAAAAAGAAGCAGTTCCAATAGATTTCTATGAATTGAGAGTTGAATTTTTATAGGATATGCATTGGAAGGTTCATAAAATGAGACTAGTCAACAAAAACTTCATTGATGATTACTTGTTCCTAGACATGAAGCCGCTCTTGATTACATTCCATTTGAGTCTAGTGGCATTGCCATAGTTTGGAAGCCTATTTTTGAACCTCTCTATAAATATAATTTTGTGGTGTTGCATGACTTGTTGGTCTTTGGCATTACATATGGATTGAATGGGAATAACCTATACATGTGCAGGATGTACACATTTTAACAAGGTTGTCTATGGAGGGGGAATATGTATCCCATGCATTTCAAGTTATGAGGAAGAATGGTCGCAATAAGGATGAACCTAGCCTATATCACAAGTATGGTACATATAGGGGAGGTTGTGGTGCCATGATCTCATTGATTATTAACCTCAAGGGCCATTTTTCTTGCTAGTTGATTGCAATCCATCTCATGTGTAAATACACCAAGGAATAATTCAACCTGGATGCCCAATTTGTCACTAAATTATGTATGTAAGGAACTAAATTGAAATGGTTTAAGTTATTAATAGATGAAGTCTTTCAGGCATGTGCTAATCCCCACACACAATCCACCTAATTCATCTTTGGTTATCCATTGGTTTCTTTTGGGATGTGGAAATCGAATCCCCTGTAGGGAAGATAACTTCATCCCATGCCCAATCAACAAATTCTTTCATTGCAATTTGATGCTTGCAAGAGTTGGAAGGACACTAAGAATTTTGCATTCAATGAGGCGATTTTCAAAAAATGGGATGACTAGATGATTAGAGTTACTAAACCCATTTTATGAATCCCATAGGTGCTACAAGTGAATAAATTTTGGTTTGTTATGAACATGGACAATACATTTATGCGGCCATGAGGAAATAATGTTGATAAATTCCATGCCATTTATTTTCCCTATTACTTGATAGAATCATCTTTTGATAAATTCCATGCCATTTCTTTGCCCCATTTCAAATTGCAACAACCAATCCATCTCTGCCTTTGCTGAATCTTTAGCCAACCGATTATTTTCTCTGGGATATTGTAGAATTTGGTAACCAGAATGGGCTGGTCAGTTTTGAAAAAACATTTTGTGCCTTTTATGAACTTGAGAAAAATAATGCCTCGCCTACAAAAATAATGAAAATCATCCTAGAAAAATAATATCCCAACTAAAAGGATTCATGACTACAAGCCCAACTAAGACACATAAACGTGACCATCTCAAAATAATGATGCAATGAGCGAACCCAAGCACAAACAATATTCACAAAAACTAGTCGAGTTAAGGGTTTGACACTAATAATTCCCATTTGAAAATAAAGTTTAAAACTACATAAATGACATCGAAATTAAGTGAGCATCAATATAGCCAGGAATCGACATGTATAAATAAGAATAAATATGGGTTCCTAGGTTAGATCACATGCACAAACTACCCAAAATATTGGTTTCCAAGTAGTAAGAGATAGGGCCAATGCCAAATAGATAGTGTCCAAAAATAAATATAACAATGAACATAACACATGGCCAAGAGGTCATGAGAATGATATCCCAACCATATCCATAATAGTAGCAAGTATTTTAGGTAGGGTAATTAACACATGTAGGTAGAACCAAACATTTACAAGAGATGAGCATTCAATAGGTAGAATGAAACTTTAAACCAAGCAATAGTTAAGCAACCCATGTGTCAATTCGTAAACTTCAAGTAATTCCTATAGGAAACCATAGTAAGTTAGGACCTGAGCTAGGTGTAAACATAAGTAATGGCCAAGATGGGGCTTTAGAATTTCCCATATAAGGAGATAAAAATCACAACAAAGGTGTGTCCAGAATAAGGAAGAGGAAAACCTAGAAAAGGGTCGAGGATAGTTTTAAATAATTTCACAACAAGAAACACAGAGTATGGAAGAGATACACAATCCCAATTTTACCACAATAGTAACCC
>JASDQU010236946.1:3103-14304 GCA_032191745.1 Picea mariana
CCATATGATTTAAGCTTAGTGCAGTAATGAATGTTTAGATGGATCTAGTATGATAGATTAAGTGTTTAGTGATGTGAATGAATGCTAGATCTGATCTATTTCCATATGCTAGGTGCTTAGATGTGTTAGATCTGGTTGGATACTACATTATTCTGTAATTAGGGCTTGAATATGCAATGTGAGTAAGGGTTAAATATTAATGAATGATAATTGCTAAGTGCTTTGTTAGAGTGTTGTAATCATAGATCTGTGTCCTAACTAGGTTGGATATATTTGAGTCCTGCAACCACCCCTGCCTCTACCATGGGTGAGACTTCATCTACTTCACAGGTGTTTCCAAAAGGGCTGGTAGTTAAGGTTTTTATGGTGTATTGTTGAAGCGTTGAACCCTGGGTCTGCCCCTGTGCCAACAAATGGTTCTGTTGTCAAGATTTGAAACTGTGATTGCTGTGGATTGAAGAAAAGAAAGCTTTGTGTGTAGATCTGATACTTTAGTGTGCAGTATTCTACTTGACTTGTGAAGCTATGTGCTAAGAAGAGAAGTTTGATCTGAAGAAACGAGGTAAGATCTTGAAGCTTTGTGCTCTAAGAAAGGTAAGATAAACGAAAAAAATTGTTTTGAAAGAATGAATCTAGGTATGTTTAATAGATTTGGTCCTAATCTGAAAACTAGGGTACAGCTAGAAGAAAGAAGATTTGATATGAATAGATCTGATAGAAATAATGAAAGGTATGCTATTCCTATGCATAGAAAGAATGTTTGGACTAAAAAATGGATGCAGGATCCTAGAAAGAATTTTTTGTAGGTTAGTTATTGTGATCCCAGTGCGCAGTACAGTAAAGGTTGGGGATCGTTTAAAAGAAAGAGAGGATTAACTCGTTGCTATAGTTGCAGAAGACCAGGACATCTTGTTAAGGAATTCCCTAGTAGAGTTCCTAGTTGTCTTTGTTGTAAAGATATGGACTATGAAGTTTTGGATTTCCCTAGAATGATTTCAAAAGTTGAAAAGATGAATATGAGACAAGAAAACTATGAGACAAGCCAAGAAACTGAGGATATGATAGAACCCCAGAAAGAATCAAAGATTGTATTACTACAGATGAAAGAAACCTTGAACGATCACAAAGATATCAATTTATCAGAGGTCTTAAAAGAGAAAGAGTACATAGAAACAAGAATAGGAGACTTCAACATAGACTGTGTTCTGGATGAGGAAACACGGGTGAATATCATGACAGAAAGAACTTGGGAAATTTTGGGAAATCTTGCTATGGTTCCTTCATTAGGAGGAATATGATTATTTAGAGGAAAGTTGATAACCCTATGTGGAATACTTACCCAAACATCTATGAGTGCTCATGGCACTTCGACAGAAGAAGAATTTGAGATCGTTAAATTTGTTGAGAACAGCGCCCCATTTGTTATTTTTCTAGGAAAAACATGGATTGAGAAAGATCAGATACGAAGGAAACAAGAAGAGGAGGATCTAGAACAGAAAAAGCAAGAACTAAGAGATTTCATGGCTAGGAGAATAGTGCACTTACTGGAAGAACAAGAGAAACAGTAAAAACTACTAAGGACCAAAGATATGGACGTTGAAGTTGAAAGGACACAGGAATATTAGACACACCTGTATGTACGAGAGAATAGAACACCTACCCCAGAAACAGAAGAAGTATTACCCTTGAACCCTGTAAAAACCCTCCACAGTGAGAAGTTATCATGCCAAGAGGAGATAAGAATGATAATGGAAAGAGGAAACCAGTGATTCAAATAACAGGAAAGAAGGCCAAAAAGATCAGTAAGAAGAGAGCAAAGTTGGAAAAATTGCAATAATTTTGAGAGAAGACTTCGCAGAAGGAAGGTCTCCAGAACTTGAACGTCCTTGGAATATCAGTACAGCATATATTGGCACTTCACCATGACAAAGAAATACGATCGTTGGAGGCATTATGATCGTTAGAACGACACTCTAGAATGGCTAGAAACGGAGTTATTATCGGAACATTCTCCCTTGGACCATTGGAACTCCACCATAATGGATGGAACTGCATTGATTGAGGTGTTCCTACCCGTTGGAAGAGTCTGTTACGATAATATATATTTATCCCGTCGAGCGTTGCACCGAGAAAAAAATTTCCAATTGTGATTATCCGAGCCCACAAAGAACTAGTTGATTTCACACAGGGACCATTGAGACCTCGCCATCCATTCTGTTACATTGAGTGTTGTTCACCGACCTGAGATATCAGATCTTGAGAGTGCATGTCGGACGAAATTAACGTAGCAGAAAAATCTGTCGAAGAGATTCTAATAGACCTCATGGCCAAGAAGGTGATGTTCGCAGCCATCCAAGCCTCATTGACGATAGGAGTGCAAGCCTCCCCATCGACTACTCGCGGATCTGGACCATCCTGAGCTACGATCGAGAAAAGAACCAAGCATCGCGTTGACTTGGTGAATGTGAAGCTAATACCATCCATCCTGCTCGACTACATCCCACCCTTGGTCGGCTTGGTGAGTCATGACAGTGTCTCGAGGGACTTTGACTACACAATCATCACTTTGTACCTCCCAAAGGGAATACAAGTAGTTAAACCACAGTTGGAGAGGATTCCAACCTTCAATGTCAGTGACTATAACCTAGGATACCGCAAGAGCTATGGAATGCTCACACCTAACAAATATTTGACCAAAACCAAGGGGAAGAAGTCGAAGAGCATCCCCCAGCCGTGGACTATGGACATCACGAGGTCCACTATCTTGAACGTGATGAAGATACCACACTTCGAAAGACATCAGGAGGTTAACACGTGCATTAAGATCCTGTTGTTGTGCTTCCATCGTGGTTATCTATGGTTGGACATGCGTATCATTGTCAATCTGGCATTGATCCATAGGATCACTAGATTGTGCATGCAAGGACCAGACCTGCAAGACTTTTATCCAGGGAAGGCTGCAGATCATGCCCTAGCGCAGAAGATTAAAGACACCTATGGTGATGTCGAGAAGGGGAAGCGAGGCTACAAGGTATCTTCCATCCAGAATGGTGCAATGCACCTATCCTACCATTTGATCACTGGTAAGCTAGTAAGGAAGAACAGACCCACACAGGTCATGGGGTTTGTTGTTGACCTCGCAGGAAAATGCGTGGAAGGATTACAAATGAACTGGGAGAGTTACCGCGTCAACCAGTTAGAACAGGACTGTCGCGAAGCTCAAGATCAGGGCTATGAGTTCCACTTTAGCTGGTTATTAATCCTCATCGCGTTCATTGCTTGAAAGGGTCAGTAGTTAAGGTTTTGTTGGTGCATTGTTGAATCATTGAACCCTGGGTATGCCCCTGTGCCAATAGTGAGTTCGCCAATTCAAGGTGAGGGTGAAGAGGGTGTAGCTATTGCTAAAAACGTTGAAGCCCAAAGTTACGAAGTGCTTAGGAGATTAAGCCCTAGGTCATAGCCTGAGGTTGCATGTGGAGAAGGGCTAGCGTCCGAAATTTTAAAATTAATAAAGCACTAAGGAAAGGGACCCGCAGGTACCATACGACCTATGCCTAAGGTGTCAAAAGGGCATGTGTTTAATTTGATTTGGGACCAGAAAGGTCTCGAGGATTTAATTCAACTCGGGTATTTAAAGATCCTTGACCGGGAGGTCACGCAGCCCCGAGGAAAGAAGGGGGGGGATCTGCATCAGAAGACATGAATCATTTTCCTGAAAAGAAGAGCACCAGAAGGATAACAAGCTTCAATAGAAAACAAATGGAGCTTTTTGAAGAATTTTGGAATGCATTGTAAATAATGCACTAAGGACAATGCATAAATAAGGGGGAGGGGAATGTAATACCCCCAGGTTGATCCCTAGTGTAAATATATATTTTTTATATAGGCTAGTGAGCTAGGATATTATAGGCCAAAGTGCCTATGTGATTATTAGGCCACAAAGCCTAGATGCTAAAAGGATAGTGAGCCTATTATTTTAATATGTAATCATTCGTATTATTAATAAAATCCATCATTGTTGTAGACTAACCAAACAAGACAGTATGGGGAGATAAACTCCATTAGAAATGGAAAGGGTGGCTAAGAGTCTAAGTTTAAGGGACTTAGGCCTAGGAATAAAATACTATTATTCCTAAGTCCTAAATTCATATAACATTATGTTACATTATCCTAAGTTCCCAAAAGAAAGGGAACAAATTACAAGGGGGACAAATTTAGTCCCTTATGAGGAATGTGTCACATAAGGCACATGCAAATAAATTATGGGAAATTAGTGCAATTCCCCATCTTGGCTATCATTCCATCATTCTGGGGGATCCTCCATACACACTTGGAAACCATTATCCATAGAGACATTTGGAATTTGGGAAGTGGTTTCTAGGTAAAATTGAGCTGAAGAAGCGGGTTGTCAAGATTGTGTTATACAGAAGAAGCGGATTTTCATGCCCATAGGCTATTGAAGAAGTAGGTTTTCAGGACCATGATCATTCTCTCTAGGCGAGAGAACTGTTGGGAATTAATTCCCAAGGTGCCAAGTTGCAGCTACAGGGCACTGAGACTTCCTGTCTGACCTGTTGTTGAAGACCTGAAAGGGAAGTGAGGCGGCCAAAGGATTTTTAAGCAGAGAAGGGGCACACTTCCTAAGGTGGGACAGACATGTGTGGAATGAGGGACTGCAAGATGTTTATTAGAGTTGGCACCTGAGTCTGAGCATTATGGTTGTTGACGGACCTTAGTATGGATTAGAACTCCTTTTCCTTGGTATATTTTTTATCCCCATATTGGGGGTGAACCACTGCTGAGAGTTATGAGCATTGTGATCTATGGTTTGGAGGAACATGGAAGGTTTGCACGTAGTTAGTGTTTTATTTACCAAATACAAGTATCTCTATGTATTTGTTTAAATTACTATGTGAATGTTTATGTGCTTTCTATTATGGGTTTTTCATGTATATGTTATATATATATGCATCATCATGTTCATATGTAAAGCATATGTTTAATTAAATGGTATCACATAATTATGTTGATTTGTTGGTAATGGGGAAAATTATTGGTATCAAAGTTTGGAATTTCGTGTGGCATTACCTAGCTTGGGGCTAGGGATGTTACATTCATTATGCTTGAGCAACTCACTAGTATATCATACTATAGATTTCAATTTTTGTGAGAGTGATTTCAATTTCCACAAGTGTGATTTCAATTTCTGCAAGAGTGATTTCAATTTATGCAAGTGTGATTTCAATTTACGAAAGTTTGATTTCAATTCCTGCAAGTGTGATTTCAATTTCACAAGTGTGAATTTATTTTCCTGCAAGTGAAATATTTACTTCCCTGCAACTTAGGAAATAGCTTATCTTGGTGACTTAATTAAGTATCTTTAATCCTTGATTTGTGGCATTCAAAGTACTACAACCCCCTAGAAAAAAAACACTACAACTTGCATATACGGTGCACAACAGTTCATAAATAAGATACGACCTCGAATTGATAATTAAATATACACTTTTCGATTGCTCACTAATTAATTCGAAAGTAATTGAAAAGTCTGTCAACAATGTCTTGTAAAACAATTTCAACAAATAATCAAGAGGGATCCTTATAAACTAAATTACCTTTTGACAAAGAAGGGATATTCAACTTCTCATTATTATCCTTTGATTGGTTGACTACTTTTTATGTGACCTCAAATTCTCTTCAACATATTTTCCATCATCAAGCATATATTTCTTAGGGAATGTATGCCTAATATGACCTTACATATGAAAAATACATCACCTAAAGGGCATCTTGACATATTCTAACTCCTATCGGCATGATTGATTCCCCACATGGATATCAATATCTTTAGGCATCCCATATCCTAGGGTCAATTAAACCCAAATCTTGGATAGAAAATTCCTATCTATGAATTGATTTTTCTCATCTATATCCATCATCCTCCCTGTCCTTTTAGAAATCAAATTTAGGGCCCTTTTTACCACAACTAAAATATAAGAGAATGTAGCTTGATCCATAATATTTGAATGTTATTCCTCTGTATTATAGGATCAAACAAATAGATCTATTTTTTGAGGGACAAATCCTTCCTAGTACCATTTCCCCTTTAGAATGTTTTCTTTTACCTTTACATATTGAAAGAAAAAGGTTTCCCAACCCCTATCTAGTTAATGAAAATTGGGTGCATAACCTGGATGTTGTCTCCAATCCTTCCCCACCCACATTCTCATCAACTTTTTAGAGATGATTCTACCACGAAATTTTCCCACCAATGTTGTTGCATAATATATTTGAACCTTCCCCATCGCCACATCCTAACCGATTACCAAATGCATTCCTTCTACTCGCATATTTACACACTTTGGTTTCCTTCTCCTTCTCTTTAATATTTCTTCCTCAACACCTTAAGAGTCTATAGTATTTTCAACCACCTTTAAAATAATTTTGAGGTTATATTGTTTTGTTCAATATATTACCTCGCCATCTTTATCAAATGCTTCAAAAATTCCCAATTCCACCACCTTTGATGTTATATGGGAAGCTTCAATGTCATTCATGGACTGTAGTGGAGCTATGTTGCTCCTTAAAATCCCATCATTGTGCACCAACTTCACCTTGACAAAAATGTCCTTTTGGCCTACACTGACAATTTTTTTTGAGGAAAGGTTGGACCCATTAGAAACCCTAATCCTCTCATCATTGCCCAGGTTCATATTTGAATACCCAAAAATCTCATGCCTCCAAAATATTTTCCCCTTGTGGATTTGAGAGCTTGGTTTCTATAATATGATTTGGCATTCCCCATATTCATCAATGATTGCCAATACATTCAACATGATTTAAGCCCTATAAGACAACCTCTCAAGGAAGTGACATGGAATGGAATTTGAAAGAACTACTCCACCACCTCACTTTGATATTAAATCATTCCATGATCTATCAAAACAAAGCTCAGAAACCTTTTTTTTATATGATAATCATCCTTAAAACAAATGGTATATTTAAAAGGAAGAAAAGGTGTGGAAATATGCTTCTTACACTAATCCATGAGAGAATAATGTGCATAATTAAATAAATGAAAATAAATAACAAACCATTAGACAACAAGATTTCCTAAGGAAAACCCTTCCGGAAGAAAAAACCCACACTCTAAAGAAAGCTCATTGTTCATCAATGACGATTACAATACACTTTTAGAGATATGCTTTTAATAGGAGTAATGAGGATGAATTTCATTCTTTCTTGGCCTACATTATGCACTCAAGACTACATCGGCTACCTAGGACTCTACGGGCCAACATGAGGCATATTTCAATGGATTATTCCAAACCATTAAATAGGGTTCATCAAATGTAATACTCATAAAATACCATGAGTTGCCCAATACCATGGGCCCATAAACCACCAATGATAAAACCATCAATGAGAGAATCAATGTTATCTTAACTACTCTATGACTAAGTCAGGATTCAACCAACATTTCCCCCTTTAAACTTGACTTGGGATAAACACCTACCCCCCTCAAATTTTATTAACAACATATTTGATAATACAACATTCCCCCTATCACCTAAGTCTACATCTATGCTTTACATTGATRAATCATCGGACCAGGGGTGCACWTGCATAAATAGGTMTTATATCCATATGCTCATTTACATATGTGATAAAATCCAACTCCACAAAAAATACTTACAATTGTATGGACGAACATGTGATGCTATGAAATATCAACTTGTTTGATTTMCAACGTCCTTATTTCTACAAATACCATTACATACACCAATTAGTTATCTTACCACCGTATTCCCAAGAAAATGATGTAAGAAGCATATAACTACTTCTTTACAYGCATCTCTCTTTGCTCCAAATAGAATGAACTGAATCAAGCACTCAGCAACTCCARGCATCTCAGTGGTAGATATACACATCTACCCATAAATCCATGCTTCTCCATGCATGATCTAGGAAAAATCCACATGCTTCAAGCTCACTCTCCATGTCAAGTCTTGTCGTGCTTTCCATTTTCTTGTAACAAGTTTTTCTTCTACACAAGCTCCCACTCAAACAAACATTAGATTAAAAAAAAAATCCCATAATACCTTGGATCCAAGGTGATAAATATTTTATACAAAATAAAAGGAAGCAAAGGTATGGAATATGCTTCCTACACTAATCCATGAGAGAAGAATGTGCAGAATATAAATAAGCATAACAGTTGCAATAAGTGAAAATAAATAACAACCCATTAGACAACAAGATTTATTGGGGAAAACTCTTTCGAGAGAAAAATCCCACATTCCAAAGAATGTTTGATGTATTCCTTATCAATGATTACATTACACTTTCAAAGTTTTTCTCTTAATATGAGTAATGAGTAGCAAGCTCATTCTTTCTTGACCTACATCATGCTACATCATGCACTCAAGACTATACCAGCCACCCAAGATTCTATGCGCCAACATGAGGCATATTATAATGGAGTATTCCAAGCCATTAAATAGGATTAATCAAATGTAATACCATTGGAAAATACCATGGGCCCATAAACCACCAAAAGGTTAGCTTATTCAGCCAATATTAACCCAACAAGATTAGCTATCACCACCATTTTAAAACCAATTATAAACCATATCCACCGTCACTTTCATTTATAGAATATTCACACTAACTCCAAGGAAAATATTCTATATTAAATAAGTAGCATTTTTCTTCCCTAGGGAGATCAAAATCTATAGCTCTTATGACATGCACACAATTAAAACAAATAGGAAACTTTATAGTGGAGAAGATAATCACAAATTTGCAAAGGTATTATTTTGGCTTATAATGGCATAGAAGATGGTAAAAATCTATATGCATTTGTCCCCTTTGTATCATACCAAAGCACCAAATTAAAAATTGAGAAAATTTATTTCACTTAAATTCTTGAAAAAGCAATGGGAGTTTATTTCAATAGAATTTCCTAAAGGTTTACCAGCAACCAACAGGTGTGATGACTACCATATGGTAGTCATAGCTTATTTCAATAGCATTTCCACAATGATATCTTACATGAAGTTTATTTTCAGTGAAATAAGGCCACCATTGTTCCTTAATAGAGTATCTATGCATCTAGGTTTTATCTAGGGTTACCATCATTAGTCATATCTAATTATGAAAGTTTATTTAATAAATAATTTTGAAAAACATTCTGAGGATTGATGGATGCCAAGATAAAGAGGAGTACTATCTTCCATCCACAGAATGATGGGAACATAGATTTAGAAAATCACATCATAGTTAAGGTGATGAAAAATTTCAATCACAAATATCTAAAGGCATGGGATATAAACATCATATATGTGAAACATAGCTACAGTTATGCAATGCATAATGTGATAGGCACTCCACCTTTTGAAGCATGTCTTTGATCATTGTTAAAGGACCAATTAGCCATTCTTAGACCTATTTTTAAGGCAACAACAATGAAGGATGTTGTTGCAAATGGGAAGGTCATAAGGTTTATCAAACATGTCCAAAATATCTATGATAAAGTTCAAGAAGATTTATACAAGATTCAAAATAAGTACAACATTAAGCATGATCAGCATACACATGTTACAAATTTTGCATAGGAGAAAAAGTAGTTCATCTTCAAAACAACGCTTTAAGGAGAAATACAAAACAATTAACCATTTGCACCCTAAAACCATTATAGAGAATATTAAAATGTGTACATGTTGGATCTACCAAGTTGCATAAACATTCATCTAGTTTTTTTAACTATTTTCCTAAATATCTACAAGCCAACCAATRATGTTGGATGGTGATGAAGAAGAATTTATCTTGTTGAGTCCTAAAGATCATATTGTCATTAAAGTTGTCACAAAGAAGGAAGTATGTGTAATTATACAATTTAAATAGTAAGTAACTARATAAAGAACCTTGAAACTTTATAGTACTCCTAAGATGATGAGTGGTACACCATTAAGTATATCTATGCAAATTTCCCCCAATTGGGGGATAGTTGTTAGGGAACAATAACTCCTAAAATAAGAGGTTTGATCACATAARGAATAAAATATAAATGAAGTACATGATTGATGAAGTAGTACTAAAGGGATGTCCAAACCAAATAATTTTTTGAAGTATGAGCACATAGATTTGGTGGTTGTATCAATTATGTGGATTAGTGAAAAATCATTAGTGTGGCATATATGGTCCACTTTTGAAACATATCAAACTGAAAATTGTTGTTGTTTCAATAGACATGCACTCATACTCATTATAATGCAATGCCAACATTGTGACCCAATCATGTAGGGAGAAGTTTGATCCCACTAATATTATTTGCACTCGTTCACCATATACACAAAGGGAAATAATATAGAAAAATTGGCACATATGAACAAATTTGAATAGGTTGTTGTGTCTAGAAGACCAATTTAGCCTTGAAAATTTTCCTTATGTATTCTTCCTCTAAATTTCTAAACATTAAATAATAATTTAGAGAATATGGATATACACTAAATGAAATGTTTTGTATTTCGTTAACTAGTTATTTATACCCCATTATGAGATTTTAAGAAGATTAAATATTTGAGTTGTTGATAGTTGATTTATTCTCTATTGGAGTATCGAATTTCATGTTGTTTATATCCCATTGTACATTGTTATTTAATTCATGAAAACTTGTAGTTGAGTTTGTCGCCCAATTCTATTACACCAATATATGGATAATGCATAAACTTATTTATGTCCAAGTTAACTTAAGTATTTGATGCTCCATAATTAATAAGAATTGTGTAAATTAAGTTGATCTAGCAATAGTTTCCTTTGTGCTTGTGCTAATTCCACTCGTACAATTCCGTATGCATCAAATTGAACATATAAATAAATGGGGTTGGGTTCATTGAGATTTTAAGTTCACAATCAAATATAATTCTTATTAGTCCTTCATGTGGATCATTTTGATCACATAAATAAACGATGTTCATTAATATTTTAAACCCACAATTAAATATAATGTCTATCATGCGAGTGGGTGTGCATGAGGGTGGGGGTGAACGGAGTTAATATGAGAAACATATATAGCGAGAGTTAATCTAAGATGTGTGTGTGTGTGTGTGTGTGTGTGTGTGTGTGTTTCTCACATGAGGGTGAGGGTGTGGGGAGTTAATATGAGAAACAATTAACCCTCATGAGGGTGAGGGTGGGGG
>JASDQU010236950.1:0-16979 GCA_032191745.1 Picea mariana
AGGTTGAGGGAGTCGACTATGATGAGACTTTTATGTCGATTGCTAGATACACTTCGATCAGGGCAGTGATCTCCATTGCAGCAAAGATGGGTTGGAAGATCCACCAGATGGATGTGAAGACCGCATTTCTAAATGGTCTTATTGAGGAGGAGGTGTATATTGAGCAGCCATTGGGCTTTGAGGTGCATGGGAGAGAGTCTCGTGTGTGTAGACTGAAGAAGGCATTGTATGGGCTGAAACAAGCTCCCAGAGCTTGGTATTTGAGGATAGATGCCTATTTGCAGTAGTTCGGTTTTGAGAAGAGTGAGGCAGATCCCAACCTATACTTCATTGTGGTTCGAGAGGATCCTCTCATTCTTCTGCTATATGTGGATGATCTTTTCATTACAGGGGCAGTGAGACTCATCAGTATCTGCAAGGAGAGCCTTGCTTCAGAGTTCGGGATGACTAACATTGGACTGATGCATTACTTTTTGGGATTGGAGGTTTGGTAGGAGCCTGGACACATCTTCCTGGGACATGGGAAGTATGTATGTGACATTCTGAACATATTTCAGATGGGAGATAGTAGGCCCATGACCACTCCCATGATTACCAACTGGAAGAAGATTCATGCTTCTGAGTCACAGTTGGTGGATTCCACTTTGTATAGTCAGTTGATCGGGTCATTGATGTATTTGGTCAATACCAGGCTAGATATTTGTTTTGTTGTCAACACTCTCAGTCAGTTCATGGTGGAGCCTAGGAGAGTGCATTGGGTGGTAGAAAAACATGTTCTCAGGTATCTTTGTGGTATGGTAGATTATGGTTTGGACTATCAGAGAGGAGATGGAGTTCATCTGGTTGGTTATACAGACTCAGATTGGGCAGGATGTGTCAGTGACAGGAAAAACACTTCAGGGTGCTGCTTCGGATTGGGATCAACAGTTGTGTCTTGGTTCAATCGGAAGCAAAAGTCAATGGCTTTGAGTTTTGCAGAGGCTGAGTATATGGCAACCAGTCAAGCCAGTTGTGAGGCCCTTTGGCTTCACAAGATGCTGGTGGGATTGTTCGGTGTGCAGTTGAGGCCTACTGTGATTTACTATGATAATCAGAGTTGCATTAAACTCTCAGATAATCTAGTTTTTCATGATCGGTATAAGCACATCAAGATTCATTATCACTTCATCCGTGACTATGTTCAGAGAGGAGTTGTGGAGCTACAATACATATCTACAGAGGAGCAGGTTGTAGACATACTCACCAAGGCATTGGGCAGAGGCAAGTTTGTATTTTTCAGGGACAAGCTTGGAGTGGTGAGTAACACTTTCCTCGGTATGAGGGAGTGTTAAATTTTTAATTAAATAAAGTACCAAGGCAAGTGNGCCTAATGTGGGCCCTAGTCATTTAATTTGTGAGATGCAAATTAAAAGGTGACTTTATGACTAAAGTGAAGAGACATATAATCTCAACCACTCATCTAATCTAATCTTAGCCATTGGATTAGAGAGACTCCTCACCTACCTCATGAGGTCGATTAGGGTAGAGGGGTGCACCCATTCTTGGGTTGTTGGTTGATTCATTTTGAGAGAGAAAGAGAGAAGAGAAGAGGGCGAGCTGAAGAAGGAGGCCACTATCTGAGCTAGGGAATGCATTCCAAGACAACAAGAGGCAAACTTTGGCACACATTTCGAGGAGAGAGTACAGACATTTAATAGAGGGATGTACTGTATGGATTAGGAGGGTCATACAGCTTTAAAGTTGACATAAAAATCGAGGCAAGGTGCAACATTAAATGAAGGCCGTACTGTATGGATTTTGAGCAGGTCGTACAGTCATAAATTTCTTTTTGAGCAGGCTCCTCCATTCAGTTTGAAAATGGTTATATTTTCCTTTATATTTTCTAAGTAATTATGCACTCAAAAATACTTCCTTAATATTAACAACCAAGCCTCAACCTCCTCTCCTTTCTTTATTTCCCCATCAAAGGTAGGAGAATTTTCCTTCTTGAATTCTTCTATCAGATTAATCTGAGAGTGTCTCTTCTTCTTCTTCTTCTTCTTCTTGGGAACACTTGACCCAGTGTCACTGTTGGACAACTCTTCTGTAATGTTCTTCCCACTAGATAACTATGTGGAAGTGTCTCCACTAGCTCTACTTATCTTAGCATCTCTATGCTTTTTCTTGGAAGAAATACTTCCCACATTAATGTGATATGACCCATGCATTAAATATCTAATTGGATCTACAACTTCTCAGGTTGTTTTCATCCTACATTCCTAGTAGTTGGACCTTGCTGCAAATGCTTTTGAATCTCAGATAGATTCTATAGCAGTACTGCATTTAATTCTTCCTGCTCATCCTGAGCCCTCATAATCCTATCATTTTCTTCCTTCATACTCCTTGCTGTGGCTACCAAATCTAGAGGGGTTTCTCTAGCCCTCCTGCCATCAAATTCCTCGTCTCAGAAATGTGAGGTTTCCTCCATACTATGATGCACCATTGACATCTATTTTTCCTTCTCGATATTTCCTATGTGCTGAAACAAAAAGCCAATATTAGCAATTCACATTTCAAATCGCATGAAAAAATACTCTTAGCCTTATTGAGGCATTAATCTGCTTCAATAGTACTACACCGGGACTCTATTCTTGTTGTTGATCCTATTTAAAAACTGATGTTAGCACTCATTAGCATAGTTAAATCATTCAATTGTAAAATATAAACCTTTCATCATATAATATATCACAAATCCATTCATCCTTGGTGGCCCATTCAATCCCAGAGTTTGAACTCTTCTTTGATACCACTGTGTAACACACCCAACCCCCTAAACCCTACTTAGGCTGGCGAGAAGTCAAAATTCATATTTCCACTACGAATTTGACCTCATGTCTTAACACCATAGGTAGAAACCTGTTCACATGGAGTATTTACTTTGGATTTATACATAGTCTGAAATAGGTTCCATACCTATTGGACTAGCCTCTCAAGCCTTACGGGCTTTACCCTTCCCAGTGTTCTCTATCTTACATGGCTGCTATGTGGAATCCACCACGTCATTTGCATCGATAGATAGATTGGCGTGTGCATTGTTGTGGAAGTGACATGTCCTTGGACACATAACACTCCCATAGTAATCCTTTTTTGGAAAGCATCTACGAAATCTAAGATATGAACTCACTTAAGTGAATGACTCTGACTCACTCAAATCGGGTTAAATCAATGTTTAGAGGTGATTAAGAATCTCCCTCATTGATAAAACATGGTGTCCAACCCCAACTTCCTCTTCTTATCCATTCTTTCCCATAACCTCATTCCCGATAGATCCAATGCTGGACAGGGGAAAACAACGGTCCTGATTTACTCAAAACCCCCAAACATCATGACAACTAACAGTCTCTTCTAGCTCTTCCAATCACTCGCTCAATGGGTTCCATGACTAGATATATGACTGAGATATCATCAAGTGGACTCCTCGATAGGTCAACGGTCCACGTCCACTCGAGCTCTCACCATCGATAAATACCTCCTTTCACAACCTTGTGGATTTTTTAATAGTTATTTTTGAACTACAATTATTCTGACATATCCGAAGATCATTGGGTCCACACATCTAACGGTCAGGGATCTATCGGATCTCAGACCCGCTCGATAGTTAACCAACCTCACAATCCCGACAAGGTTCTCCTATCGAGCCAAACCCATGATGAGATCAACGACTCAAATCCCATCGCTCGACTTTTCGATAGATCTACGTCTCTATTCCTTTCGAACTTTCACCTTTGGGATTCCTTCATCGAAAGTTCCTTCTTCTCATTCTCCATGGATATTTTCGAACACCACCTTTCTGATAAGATTAGTGGATTATATCACGATGGATATATGGTCTATATCTCATCGGTCCAACCTCCTGGTAAATTAATGGCTCTCATTGACTCGAAACTTTCCCATTAGAAATTTCCCTTTGGCATCACTACAGGGTCTTTCCAAAAGGTCCTCCTTCCAAAAGGATTTTTCTAATGCCCAAATCTCTGAAAAATGGTCAGGATCGACTCTTCACCTCAAATCTATGGTTGAGGTTCTCTCACGGTTTAATCAGGGATTTCAACAAGGTTATGGGGTGTAGCAAGGCAAACAAACTCTTCACCTTCTTGGAATTATTACTAGGTTTTTAACCCTGATTCTTCATACCTTTGGCCCTCACCCCCAATACATAGGAGACACCTCCTAGCAACCCTTGAAGTGATTATTTTCTCATCCTACAAAATTTTCATTCAATGGATTAGGGAACATTGAGGATTACATGCCTCCATTAGACCTCTCATTCACAATCACCACAGACAATCAATCAATCCTGGGGAGAACCTAATGTTACAAACATTATTCATATTTTCTTATTTAAATCATCATGATAACATTTATCTTATCAACATAATGCAATTCATATTTATTAAAAAACAATTTCCAGATACATTAAGAAACATGTTTTTGTTCTATGTCAAACTTCAACCTGCCAATTGATTGAGGGTGATTGCATTTCCACCCAACCATAGGATCTACTGCACCTTTTCTTTCTATAGAAAACCACCCATGTTCCAAGCCATGATACCACCAGGGGACTCTCTCACAAGTTGTTTAACAAGTTATGGATTTGTTCATGAAGGTTACACTCCTTCACTTTATTGGCAACAATAGAAATCTCTACTTCCCATTGAGCCTATGGCCTTCACGAGCTTACCAGGTGCCTTCTCAATAGGATTTCCTCTACACAAGAGAGTCCCTTTGCTGCTACACATTCCCTCAACACCCTCCCCTTACCAATGTCGATTTCTTTCCAGCAAGCACCAACCCCAAGCCCTCTTTGCTCCAATATGGATCCAGGTATTCTCTATGTTGACCATTGGTGTAATGTGCAAGCTTCCTATTTTCTTCACAAAAACTTCCTAGTTTTCTTTGCTCGGGTCCGACTTGTGTGCTCTCTATCAATCTCTCTACTCTTTTTCGTTACCATTATGTTACTTTTGTTAGACTACAATTTTCATTAGACCAAAACCCACATACATTAATCTCCGCCATAATTTCCAAAGATAAGATCCACGAGAGGGGGTTAACCCATGTCACGAAACTCATGGGAAGCGCTTAACCCAATGTCCAACAATCTCCCCCTCAGTACGTGCTAGGCGAGTTTCGAACTCGAGACCTGTCACTCTGATACCATTTGTTGGAATACTGAGGGGGGGGGGTGAATCACTGTGAGCACTTTTTACCACTTTCAATCACAATATATAAACCTCAACTTTATAAACACTATATCATTTATGATTGCATTCAATATACCATGATCATATAACCATAAGCAGTATCATCACATTAAATAACCACATGCACAGTACACTAGAATTTATGTTGTAACCCAAATGGGTGAAAACCACATAATTCTTTCTTATATATCAAGGATTACATTCATAGGAAGCACCAACTTCCCAATTCTCTAGCACCATATGGAAGGAGGCACCAACCCCCTATTTACAAGCTTCAACCTAAATGAAGCTACAACTCCTTGAATTCTCCAGCTGCAACTGGAAGGAGGCTATGACCCCCTGATTTACAGGCACCTACCTGAAGGAATCTCCAACTCCCTGTGTTCTCTAGCACCAACTGGAAGGAAGCTATGACCCCATGATTTATAGGAACTAGCCTAAAGGAAGCTACAACTTCCTATACTCTCTGACACCAACCGGAAGGAGGCTACAATCCCCTTTCCTTTCGTTGTCCTTTTGCCCTGAAATATAAGTGTAGACTCAACCAGTCACTACCACTGAACAACATGTACCTTCCATTGTCACTGATCAACCAACATGTCACTGTGATTGTCACATAAACATGTACCATTGTCATTATCTCATCAACCTGTAATTGATGATCAACCAATCATCCAACCTGTCACAGTCCCTCTCACTATCTCTTTCATTGTTTATGTCACTGATATACAATCAACAACCAACTATAACCAGATCCACTCACATGGATACCAAAACCATCACAAAATCAAGTACATCAACATGTACCATACCATGTACATCAACTTGTACCATACCATGTACATCAACCTGTACCATACCATGTATCAACCATGTACCATATCACGTACATCAACCATGTATCAAACCTATACCGTCTCATGCATCAACCATATACCATATCGATCATGATAAGTCTCAATCATGCCATACACCATATACCATAAGCTATCATCAATGAAGTGCCTCAAGCGTAACCAATATAGCCAATAGCCAAGATATGCTTCTAATCAATGTATCATAACATCACTAAGGCGTACCTCAACATGTACCAACATCACCAAGACATGCCTCAAGCATGTTCCACAACATCTAATGCATGTACCTCAAACATGTTCCATAACCTCATCAAGATGTTCCTCAACCATGCAACAATGTCACCAAGAAATGTACCTTATACATGTACCACCATGTACATAAGATGTGCCTAAAGAATATACCAATGTCTCAACAAGATACCAAAGGCATACACCAATGTCTCAACAATATACCAAAGGCATGACCATAACATCATCAACATGTAACCAAGATGTACCTCAAACCATGTGCCTCAAGCATGTGCCAACATCCATAAATCATGTACCAAGAGATACCATCAAACATGGACCATATCACTCATGAAATTCCTCAAGCATATACCATACAACAAACCATATTCTAAGTATCCAAGATGCAACTCTAACAATGTATCATAACAACATAAGCATAAGCCTCATAAGCCTAAAAACTAAGCATACCTCTAAGCCTGTAGTTGACCTAATACACAATAATACCAACCTGTAGCCTTTCCTCAAACCTTAGAAACCTATTACTAGCATTTTCCCAATTATTTCTTGTCCTCACGAGACTAAGACCTAATGTCACATGGGGCCTTGCGTGACAGACACTAGGAAACCCACGGGGGTCCTCGCAGGACACTAGCTATCTGACCTACGGGGGTCAACAAACTAGGGTTTTCTCAGAAAACCTGCTCTCCTTTGTAATCCCGAAACTACCGCACTTCTCACTCTTTCGCTACCTCATATTTTGTCGTCGCAAACTTGTCAATAGATCACTTACTCACATAGAATATATTCAAGTAAACTTGTGTGTGAATGTACTTATGAGAGGCTTCTTGAGGTGTATATATACTTTTTCTAAGTAACCTATTTCCTTAACTTTAGGGATTCTTGAACTTTCTTGTTACAACTACTTTACCCTTTCATTAATGACATGTAACTGTTTAGGGAATTCTTAACCATTCTCTGGGGCTTCCAACTTTATGAGGGCATATTTTTCTAACTATGAGGAACCACATGGCGTACCACCTACCGTTGGAAATGACACGAGAAGGAATATCCATCTATGAGTGTGTTACATGCATTTGCATTGTCCTTCATGTCCTTATTCCTCAATCAACTTCGGGTTCCATGACCACACTTATGAGGCTTCTGGTAGTAGACTACTTCAAATCACCCATCACATCTATTGACATCACCCACTTTTGTTGACATCAATGAAAATTGACTTACCATCAATCTTGACCACAACTCTGGGGTATCTCGACTTCTCCAAGGTTTGACATCAATGACAATTAACTGTCCAACAATCTCCCCCTTTGGCATTGATGGCAACTCAAACATTGATGGAAACACTCATGTTTCCCCTGTGACCATCGCTCCTCATAAATGTTTCTCTCGATGTTTCTCTCCCCCTTTGACATCAATGGAAAAGGGAAACTCCCTTTGGCACTTCTCCCCCTGTCTTCATGCTTTTGTCTATCTTTTTCTTTCTCTCCCTTTGACATCATGGGAAAAATGATAACTCCCCTTGTTGGTATGTCTCCCCCTGTCTTCACACTTATGATATTTCTCTTTCCTGATTTATTTTTCTAATGATTTCTCTCCTCTTGAATTTTCTATAGTCTGCCATGTAGATCAATATGGGACTTCGTGCATACTCTTGATTTCCTCTCTTTAGATGCTTTTGTCCATTGGTGCTTCCTCTTGTAATTCACTGACATATATAACAAATATTCAAAAAATTCTTGACTTCAAATCTACATGACTTGTCAAGTTCACATTGATGACCATAATTTCCTTTGATGATATAGCTTATGTCGTGCCTTTCACAACTTTCCTACTTGATTCCATTTGTTCAATAGTTTCACTGATTCCACTTTCATATATGTGTTTATACCTATCAGAGTTCTCATGAATCCATCTTTGTCCATATGTCATACAACTGTCCATGATTCTACTACTCAATTGCATGCAATGCTGAACCATCTGAATAATTCTTCGAGTCTTCTGCAACTAATCATTACATATTCCTTGCTTCTTAATATGTCTATTCAATATGCAAATCAGACTCTACATGTCTGCAACAATCTGTATTGAATATATCCCTACATGAATATGTGCATGGAATGTTCTTATACAATCATGAACCTCTACCTGAGGCATGTGCCAATGATATACTTCATGAATGTCAGTTTATACTTGCATGGGAATGTGTTCTAAAGGTTTCTCCTCAAATAATCAATCACAAGACTTTATACACTTCTATTATGAAACTGCTTGCAAACACTTCTGACTGCTCGAAAGTTAGTTCTATGATCTGTAGAGATGCTACTTCGACTCCCCCTATTCAATATTCATATTTACTTGGACTCTCCAAGCCGGATGGCTCAGAAAAATACCCGCTCTGATGTGGAGTAATCTTCCTCTTCTTCTATGGATTCATCATCATCCTCTTTCGTAGTTTTGAAGTTCTTTTCATCTTCTTCTTGAATTCTGACATCTTCCTCTTAATCCTCTTTCTAGATTTCGACCTCTTCCTCTTTTCTTGTGGATTCATCATTATCTCACACTACTACAAATCCTTTGAGTATGATCTCTAAGACCTGGTCTTCATTCACCTTTTTTTCTTTTTTCTTTTTCATTTCTTCTCCAAACCTTCCTATATCTGACATCTTCCTTTTTTCATGTAGATTTGTCTTGATCTCATATTATTTCCAATCTTGAGAGTATGACTTTTGGGTGTCCTTCATTCATCTGTTCTTCCTTTACTTGTTCTTTTTTTCTTTTCCAAATCTTCTTATATTTGATATCAGTGTTGTCTTTCATGGAAGTATCAATCATGCATCTACAATCATGACCTATATGTCCATAGTTGTGGCACTTGTAACATTCAATATTATGTGGGGCCACATAAACATTTCTTGCTTGATCATTTATTCCATAAGCTCTGCAATCTACATTTTTATGTCCAAAGTTTGTACAAGTAAAACAATGACCATAAAAGAAACTTTCATACCTGGGAGTGAATGATCTTCTTTGTGATGTATACCTTCTGAACTCATGCCTTGGTTGATCACGATATTCTCTTATGTTGTTTCCTTCACAATGGTTGAATCTTACTTGATACCTGAAAGTGGAGGGTCCTCTTTGATATCCGTCTCTTCTGTATCTTCTTCTTGAGTTTTCTTCATTTATGGAATGTTCTTCTTTGAGGGCTCAATTTATTCCTTCTTAATAGGGCCTTTTATGACTTATGCATAGCTCTTAGTCTTCTCTTCATCCCTCCTTTATATTGACTTGTAACATTTATCTTCAGCTTTCTTTACTGATGATGTGGAGATTTATCTTTCTTCACTGTTCTTGTTGAGCTTGACAATTTTAATTCTTAATGTGACAGTTTCTTCATTAAGCTTCTCACAATCTTCTTCTTTCTTCATCATTTGGATCTTCATCAATTATTCCTTTCTCTTTGCTTCTTCAAATTAGGTCTTCAAAGAGACAATTTCTTCTTCAAGTCTTATTTCTTATTGACTAAATTATGATTCAAGCTTATTCAAGTCCTCAAATATTCCCTTGAGACGGCTAGTCAAAATATTTTCTCTCTTCTCTACTTCCTTTCTTTGTGTTACTATTTTTTCTTCCAAAAATTTCTTTTATTCCAACTGACTTTTTCATGCTTCATCAATCCTTCTGGATTCTTCTACTAGGACTTTTAGGTTTGTAATCATCTGTTGGACTTCTTCAGAGCTGGGATTTTGAGACCCCTTCATTATCTTGATCAATTCTTCCTCGAGTGACTTGTTTTTCTCTCTTTCTTTGACCATCTTGTCTAAAGCATTGGTTATATGTCATTCATAATATTCTTCTTTTGAATTTGTCTGACCTAATGAGCTTCTTTCTTTCCATACTAATTCAACATCTTATTCATCTTCATGCTCTAGATGAGATTTCTTTGAGTAGAAATTCTATAATTTATCCCAAAGTTCTTTGGTTGTTGAACATTGTCCCATTCTGACTTTTACTGGATCCGATAATCCTTCTAAGATAAAATCCATTGCTATTTTGTTGTTTCTCTTCAATTCCTTCTTGGTTGCAGTCTTTGGTTTCTTTGAACTGATGTATCATGTAACAACTGAGTGCCAAACATCATACCCATGTGCCTGTAAAAACACTTTCATCCTGTCACTCCATATCTCATAGCTCAGACCATTCTGACCATCAAATATCGGTGCTCCATTTACTGTGCACTTCACGAATCCTGTCATTCCATTATATGTGGAATCCATGATCTACCTTGAAGTGGTTAAACTGTTTTCTTGAAGGACTTGCTATGATAGCAATTGTTGGACTAAGATTTTCATTAGACCAAAACCCGCAAGCATTAATCTCTGCCACAATCGCCAGAGATAGGATCCATGAGAGGGGGTTAACCCATGTCGTGAAACTTGTGGGAAGCACTGAACCCAATGCCCAACAACTTCCTCTTTTGTTCCACCTCATATTCATACTACCTTTTCCTTTCCTTATTTTGAACATTCTCTTTCTTGCTCAGGTTCCTAAACTTGCTTCTATTAGAAGCAACCCTAGGGTCAAGCTCCCAAATTGAAGGGGCACTTCCAAGGTACTTTTGGAAAACAACTTCAACCAACCCAAACAATCCTCTCAGTACATTTTCTGAAGGTAGTCATAACTTCCTCAACTACCCGATCTAATCCCATTAATGGGATTTCTTGTGAACAAGGAAAACAAGGTACTTTGGATAGGTTGGTCATTCGAGGTTATGTAGGTGTAAGTTGGGCTTCTGGGAAAGCTTCTTATTTTTCTCACAAAAGCTTCCCAGTTTTCCCCTCACCAATTCCCACTAGTGGTATCATGACCAATACTGCAAGGATTCCCCTCAGTTAGCTGGCAGGTGTTTTTATTAAACATAAACACAATTACAATGTTCATCATATATAATTCATGAAGTCTAAAACATAATTGTAGACTTGGGCGAAAACAAGGTGTCACAATGTATTCTTCCCCAAATGTAGTTTTACCAATTGAATGACACTATGTTATTTAAAGATGCTAGAACACATCTCTAGCCTAAACAAAATATACTAAAATTCAGAGGCATGCTAGCTTAGGAAAGAGCTTTGATACCACTTGTAGTGTTCCTTAACCCTTGAAAATTGAAACACAACTAGGTATATAGAAAATGTAATTGTATATTAACCAAAAACAAGAGACAATAAGATAAAATATGCAAAGATGCTTTGTATATTGATAATGCAAAGAATAATACAATGTTCATTTTCCTCTTAAGGTGAGGTGACCTTCCACTAATGATATGAAAATAGAAGGCTGACTTGTTATGCTATGAAAGCACCCCTACTTCCTTAAAATAAACTTTACAGGACCTTGCTTCATGTGTATAAATATGCAATATAAACTTATGTGTTAAATTCTTGTAACTTTTTGTAAATGCTTATGTGTGAGCAAATGTTCTTTTAAATGGTTTATATATGTACTTGAAATAAATACACAGCAACACAACTTGCAGCAAACAAACCATCAAACTCATAACAATCACAACATGATAAAGGAGTTCACCCCCCTCCGGGCTACATCTCCTTGAGCCTCCATAATGGACATGGCTCTCTGGGATTAATTAGTCAAAAATTTCTTTTACAAGCTGCTGCTCAACTCCAATGGAAAAACAAACTGTACCATTGAGATCACAACACATAAAAACCCCAAAAATGACTAATAGAACTCTGAAAACGGATCATGGCTCATCCGGACATGACCTCTTCTACATGTGGCCATAAGCTTCCCTGAGATTCTCTTGGGAAAAAACACATGTAAAAGTCCTCAAAATCCTCTGAAACCTGTCCCAATGTGTTCATAGCATATTAATTAGCCAAAAATGATTATACATTCACAGAAAACAAATGTAGGCTCACCAAACCATGTCCTCCATCAAAGAGGGCTTCAAGCTCCCTGGAGCTTGCTGAAACTTCAATGGTGAAAAACTTGCAGAAGAAGTCTTCAAATGGCCTTGAAAACAACACCAATGGATCCAGCACGTCCAAAAACCCCTAGCTGGGCTTTTACGACACCTCAATTGGCCAAAAACTGAGAAAGTTAGACCTCCTCCATTTTCCTCCTTCTACTTTGCTGGAACTGGTTCGCCAAAACGCATCTCTGTGTGCATGAACCTGGAACACGCTCCAAAACGTGCGTTTAAACCCAGCACCGAGCGGTTCCGAATAACCGTGCAAAGTGTAGGACGGTTAGGACGCCTCCAGCCCCCAACCGCCTAGCACTCGGGCATATGGTCCATGTGACCTCAGGCTAAAAGCAAAAGTTGGTTAATCCATTTTGAAACCGTATAACCAATCCTCGCGCCCCGGGTCGGGTCATATGTAATAGCACATACAAAAACCATGGGCTAAGTTCATAACGGTGCAACCGCACACACCAACCGCGCATATATATAAATGTAATGGTCACATGTTAAAACATAGAACCACGGTTTAAATAAATGGAACCGCGCGCCCAAACCATTGTAATTTGGTCACATTTAAACATATAAAACTCTGGGTTAAACCATAATTTTAAAACGCGCGCGCCCACGTTAAATATGCAATGGTCATATAATAAACACGTGACCACGGGCCGGGGCTAAGCCCCGGCCCGACCCCCCGCGGCTCAACACTTAAATCAAACTTAAATATAGTTTCTGTCGTTACATTAACAAGAACTATTGTGTGGCCCAATGGTCGGGCGGTCGTGCGAAGTCGTTGGCTTGTGGGGAGGTCCCGGGGTCGAACCCCACAGACTCCCATATAATTTTATACAGCCATATAAACCAAAATGAGGGGGACACGTGGCGCCCTCCGATTGGGCCACGTGTTCTCATACCATTTGCCCAAAATCTGACACGTGTCACAATCCAATTCGCCAACAACCAACCATTAAACGCATGCCACGTCATCGCCACAGTGCTGTTGACGTCATCCGACACGCAGGATGCTGACATCATCATGTGCCACGTGTCACCCTTCTAGTGGTGACACGTGTCACCTCAGGATTGGCCAAACCGTACGCTGAAAAGTCCAAAAATGCATGACATGTGTCACACCCTGGAGCTTCCACGTGTCCTGTACGGACCTGCCACGTGTTCTATACGGACTGTACGGACAGGTACAGTCAGCATCAAATTTTTCCCTGTTTGGCTCGGCGAACAGATCGCGATATCTTCTCCATACGGACTCCGTTTGAGAAAGTAAATATACCGCCAGAATCAGGAAGACGAGACGAACGCAATGGCACCGTTTTCATCGCATTCCAAGCACTTTGAAAATTGAGCAAAATTTTGCCCCCTGGTCCAGATTTTGATCAACTAAGTAGAGCTCCAAATACACAACACATGCCACATATTCCAAAGTTTCTTGTTTCTTTAAATAACTTTTCCATAGAAAAAACCCTAACTACTTGTGGTCCCTTCACTAATGGGTACCAACTACCTAGTGGTCTTCTGAAGTGGACACTTTTCATTAAATAACTTTTCACTATTATCCAATGAAGCTTATTCAAAGAGGATGACTACATACAACAATTAACTAACTCCTAGCTAGCCTAAAGTAGGGAGGTTAGAGTAGGACCTTAACAATCTTTCTATCCAAAGGTTAGGGAAGTCTTCCTTCAGTGACAAAATAGAATGGTTGTGGATGTGTGAAACAAGAATAGATCCTCTAATATTTAAAATTTAATCTCGATAACCTTCAATGTCCATGTATTTCCCTTTTGCAAGATGTTTGACTCCAAACTCAATGTTGTAAGAAAGGTTTAGTTATTAACTGAAACATTAAGGGATTCATAAAGCCTTATAGGGAAAAAGTTTCATTCACATATAGCAATCTTACATTTCTCTTTACTCTTTTCAATTAAGAGGTTTCATAAAAAAAATATTGAGATCAAAGTTAGAAAGATTTGGGAGCCTTTCCTTATTTTTGTTTATGTGTTATGCTTCATTCTTTCAAGAAGAGTTTTGTATTGTTAGATTATGACAATCTTTAGGTATTTATCCAATGTATTTTTAATAATTTTTATAAATATTAATTAGTTAATAAAATAGATAAAATAACATAATCATCTATACTATCATAAAAACTATAAATATAATTTATATAATTAAAATTTGATTAATATAGTAAAAAAATATATTAATGTATGAATATATTATTAATAAGTTATATCATTATAGGAATTAAAAATTAGATAAATCTAAAATTATAATAAAATTCTAAGGGATGAATGTTTAATATAGAAGCGAGTTATAATATATTAATATATTATAATTTATTTCACTTATTGAATGTTAATATTATTGAGATTTTTATAAAAGATTATCTATAATAATAATAATTTATTTTTAAGGTCACGGCCAGCACACCAAATTGGTGTATGAGAACCCCCTTGTTTGTGGGACAAGGGATCCCCCTCTGCCCAGCTATCTGACTGGTAAAATCTACAAAGGTATATATACCCTACCCCCTCTGGATTTGAACCTCAACACATGTTCTTAACCATTAAGCCCACTCCAAAATAAATTTTAAAATTTAGTTCTTAAAAAACAAGGTTGGAAGTCATTATAAAAATAACCACTGAAATTAAATTCAATTAATTTTATTTATTAAAATATATTAATTAATATATTATAAATTATATTAATAATATATTATATTTTGAGTTATTAATCTAAAGATTATAAAATTTATATAATTAAATAAATATTAAAATTAATTGAATGTTAGTTTAGATCTGTATTTTTAGAGAGGAATAAAATCTTCAAAAGTATAAATTTTTAACATTTTTTAAAGTTTTACACTCTAAAAAAATTTGCTTGATAAATTTGAAATTAAAAAAAATATAAAATAGTTGTTATTCATTCAAAATATATATAATAAAACCAACATAAATATTTATTATTATTTTAATACTTTATATTAGATGAATATTTTCCCAAAACTAATTAAGCTTTTCTAGTAAAATTGAAACTTATTTATCTAATTGCTAAATTAACTTTACCCAACAATGCAGTCATGTCAAAGGCCGATAATATGTATGAGAAGAAGGATCCAAAGAAACTTTTTCCATTTCCAATAAAAAATTAAATAAATTATAATTTTTTTGGAATTCTATATATACTTTATAGAGAATATGGTAAGACGATTTTCCTTTTCATAACAACATATAGTGACGTTTAATTCTTTAAATCCCTAATTTTTCTCTTTTCAAGTACATTGTTAGTTGTAAAAAACTTAGACTTTTGTTTTTTTCCGTATTTAGTGCACCAATAGATCCAAGTATCGTGCCGACATAGTAATTTTTATATGGTTGAATAGATTGTCGTATCGTGCCGACATTGTAATATATATATGGTCGTATCGTGCCGACATTGTAATATATATGGCTTTTTAGGTGGAGCTGAATATATTAAATAAATTTTCCAGAGACAAATAAAGTCTACGAAAATGTGCTGGAAGTTGAAACTTCTCCACCCAAAAAAAAGTTATGCGTGTTTCTATAACGCCAGCGAGACTGAGCTTCGTTGGTGTGATATGTTGGATCTTTCCACGTGCAGTGCATGTCTGTGATGAGTTGTTATTTTGACATTTTTGTGGCGCGCAATCAACCAATCCATGGAATATATAAACCAGTGGGAGACATAGATCTACCCATTTCCGTGAAACGTCTAATGGGTAGACCTTGTAGGTGAAAAGGTAACTGTTACCTTTTCACCTACAAGTGGTGGTTTTTCCTGGGAGACTTACAAACAGTTTTCCAAGGCAATGGAGCTCATGACTTAGAACTTGCATGAGGTTTAGTGATATAGAGGGTGGGCATGGTTACTAGTCTTTTTAGAGCAGTTCACAACGATAAAATCATAGAGTTGAATATTTTTTATGCCAAATACAAAGATAAAACCAATGTTTCACTCACTCAACATTTGGAGTTCTTTTGACATAATCAGATATATCAGTAACTTGTGACTTAGTAAGAATTGTAAACGTTTCTAAAACCATTATATTTTAAAGATTTTATTTATTTAATTGATACCCTTAAAGAATACAACATCATAACTTAATAGTGAAAGTGTTTTCCTTGTAGAAAAAGTTCAAAACTTTAAAGCTTGCATGGATTTTAACTCTTGTCATGTGTATCAAATTGCATGTAGCTGCCTCCACTTGGTTTGCATGCATTGTGCATCAACTTGTAGTTGGCTTGCATACATCACTCTCTTGACCTAACTTCCTCGTTTGTGCTTATTCTCTCTTAGCCATTGATGGTGGTCCTGTAGTTGGATCAATTGATTCATAACCACTCTGTCTTATGTAAGCTTATGAAGATGTAGCACAACTTTATACTGGGGTTGAATGGTTAGAATCAAAGCGTGGCAAGAGAGGTTTTTCAACTAGTCTCACCGAAGAGAAGTAAGAGGAGGGTTATGGTTGATTATGAGGTTTTAGGTAGTTGGTGTGCATGCTTTGAATGTTGAAAAACATAGCCGTATTGTCAATGTAGGGGTTGATATCATAGCCGGATTGTCAATGTAGGGGTTGGATATCATAGTGTTCAATTTGAG